>JAOEGS010021796.1:65830-130689 GCA_025447755.1 Corythornis vintsioides | reverse complement strand
CCCCGCATGTTCCCCCCCCCCCCCCCGGCCCCCCCCCCCCCCCCCCCGGGCTTCCCCCAAACGCCCCCCCAGGGGTGGGCGCCCTCCCCTTGGCCCCGGGGGGGGGGGGGGGGGGGGGGCGCTACACAGGTCCCACTGTCCCTACCAGGTCAACAGGTGTCTCCTGCCTACAGCAGCTCCCTGTCATGCTAATATATCCCTACAGCTGGCACCCCAACCCCAGCAGCTGCTGGTCTCCCGGCAAGAGGGGCCTGGCTAGCACCCTGGAGAGAATAAGGGGAGGTGGGGTGGGATACAAAATGATGCCCCCACTCCTGCACACTGCAGGGCAGCCCCACACACAGCATCTGGGGCCTGCGCCCATCTCCCCTGGGCACCAGTGTCACCAATCCAACCAATCAGAGCAAGGCCAGGAGCAGGGGGAAGGTGGTTGGTCACTGTGGGAGAGCTCCAGGGAAACAGACACAGCACCAGAGGGTGAAGCGAGGGGGTGTTGCACGCGCATAGGGCGGGAGGGCGGCAGGAGAGGGGCTGGTGTCATTCCGGCGGCTCAGGCTCCTGGCTGCTGTTAGCACATGCGTTTGTACGTGTAGATATAGGCCTTGCAGTTGGGACATGTGTGGGTCACATCCTTGAAGTCATTAAAGAGGCAGGGGATCAGACAGCAGCAGAGGTCACACCTGTGGCACAAGAAAAGGCAGAGTGTGGTCAACTCAGACAGCCCATGGGGTGGGGGGTGGAGGGCAGGGGAAGCATGGGGGAGCTGTGGACATGGCTCAGCCTTGAATTGTCCATAAGCCGCAGGCCAAACAGGGCAGTGCTGCACCACACAAAGAAATGAGCTGAGCCTTGAAATCCTTCAACAATCCTGAGTCTCAATTCAAACCACTGTTTGGCTTCCTGAGAAATAAGAGCAGAAGAGCCCAGAGGCCAACATTTTTGTGTATCCAGAGGCATAATCCAATCAGGCAAAGTTCTGCCACAACCACCTGGAGGGTTTCAGCCACAGGCTTGTACAGTCCAACTGTATAATCAATCACATAAACCAGGAATAAAAGTGCTAAGGTTTGGTTTAAATTTTGTGGAGTTGCTTCTCCCACACTCACCTGGGTGGAGACCCTCCCATCTTGGTCAGGACATTGGCCAAGGTCACTTTTTCCTAAGATTGAGAGCCCTGACCTGGAGTGGTAAGTGAATATTTAGCAATTAACTAACACATGTAATATTAAAAAGCCTGGTAAATATGTTGTAGTGTGTTCTTGCTTTAAAACTGTAAGAGTGCATTCTGCCACTGTATCAAGAAACCATGCATTAGTGGCGTATTAGATTTCAAATAGATAGTTTGCTTGGGCCTTACAGTTAAACCTGAGAGTTCAAATAAATCATTTGCATAAACCCCACACTCCAGTCTCTTCACCACACCATGACCCTTCTGCTGGTGCTGCAGGGGGAGCACAAAGCCCCTCTTCCTGGGGTAAGGGACAGCCTGGTGAGCTGCATACAGATTATGAAGCCCAACCTACCACCACTGGGATAGGGACAAGTGCCCCATTCTGTCCTGCAGCCCCTGCTGCTGCCAGCCCTTGACCATGGGGACAGATGGTGGCTCCCTGCAGTGCGGCAAGCACTAGGCTGGCAGATGGACAGCTCCTGGGCTGAGCTGTGTCCTACAGTAGGCCTTTGGAGGCAGCACCTTCCCCTCCCCTGGCAGAAACCCGGCTCTCTGGGTAGTGTTACCCCACAACCCCAGCTGCTGCCCCAGGAACACCTTGGTGCTGAGGCCCTTGACTTCCCAACAGCTTGGACAAGGCAACCAGCCTCAGGGCCACCAGAACACTGAGGGAAGAGATTCTGTTTGCCCTCCACACCTCCGGCCCCCCCCTCCCCTCTCACCCCATGCTGGGTCCAGCTCTGGAGTCCTCAGCACAGGAGAGACAGGGACATGTTGGAACCACATCAACAGTCCAAAGGTGGAACCCTCTGCTAGGAGGCCAGGCTGAGAGACTTGGGGTTGTTGAGCCTGGAGAAGGCTCCAGGGAGACCTTCTTCAGGACTTAAAAGGGGCCTGTCAGAAAGATGGGGACAGACTGCTGAGCAGGGCCTGTTGTGACAGGACAAGAGGTGATAGTTTTGAACTAAAAGAGGGCTATTTAGACTGGGTAGGAGGAAGAAATGTGTTACACTGAAGGTGGTGAGACCCTGGCCCAAAGTGGTCCTGAGCAGATTGATTCCCCATCCCTGGCACCATTCCAGGTGAGGCTGGCTGGGGCTCTGAGCAGCCTGCTCTATTTGCAGATGTCCCTGCTCACTGCAGGGGTGTTGGACTCAATGAGCTTTAAAGGTCCCATCCTACCTAGACCATTCTGTGACCAGGGCTAAGTGACCATCACTGCTGGCAGCATGGACGCCTCAGCTCTGCTTGCAGCACTTACCCCACAAAGCAGCAGAAGAAGCCAAGAAGGAAGCTCATGAGCCCGATCTCATAGGTGATCTTGGTAGTGATGGCTTGCTGGCAGTGGGGACACACGGTCTGCACTGGGGCGCCCTGGAAGATCTCTCCCTGCAGCACTGTCACCGTGGTGGCAGCCCCTGATGGGACGAGCACTGTTGCCGTGTGGCCGCCAGGAGAGGGGTAGTGGCCTGGAGCAGGGTAATAACCCATGGGCGGGTGAGGGCCTGGAGGTGGGTAATAACCTGCTGGAAAGGAGAAACATGCACAGGTGAACATCTTCAGAGGCCGAACAAGAAGCCAGACCCTTATGGGGGGCACACCCTGCTCCAGGGTGCCCTCCACCCCCATCAGCTTTGCTGCAAGGTCCTAACAGCAGCCCCCAAAACCCTGTTCCCCCGACATGCTTCCTGGGGCACCAGGACTATGTGTCAGGGGGGTCCTTACCCACCACCAGCCCGCTTCATGCAGCTCCTTGTGGTACTCACCAGGTGGTACATAGGGTGTAGAGCCATCAGTGGGCATGTGTGGGGGTACAAACCCCGGCTGCGAGGGAGGTTCATATGGGGGAGGCCCAAACTCAGGAGGAGGGATAGGAACCCCCTGGGGCTGTCCCACAACTGGGGTGATGCCCTCTGAAAGGAAACACACAGTCAGCAACCAGCACAGGAGGCAGCAGCACTGATTGGGAGATGGTGGCTTGGCTGAGTGGGCTGGGGTTGGCCCCAGGACATAGGGTATGGGACACCCCACCAAGCCTCATCCTCTGGGCCACAAGCCCAAATTCACCCACATTACCCAGAGCAGTGAGCGGAGCCAGAAGTGCTTTGCACAGCAAGTGCTTTATGCTCTCACCACTGCCCCTGGGACCTCCTGCCTCCTCAGCAGGTGACATAGTGACAGATGGAGCTGGGCATCACACCACCCTCTCCAATGTGCCACATGCTGCAGAGCAGAGCTGCGAGGAGTGGCCACAGCCAGGGTGCTCCCCTCCCTCAGCAATGACACCCCAAGACCTCAGAGCAGCTGGGACCTCCCCCAGTACCTGCTGCAGAAGGTGGGCCATTCTTCTCTTCTATCAGCGGTGCCGAGGGGCCTCCCGGGTAGGGTGGTGGAGGGTCGTCGGACATGGCTCAGGCTGGCCCTGTGGGGACAGAAGCCTTTAGAAGAGACACCAGACTATGGCTGCACACAGGGACATGCTCCAAGCTGCTCGGAGAGGGAGGTGACAGGTAACAGAGCACACCGGGACTGGTGCCACCGCTGGACTGGCCTCAGGCCCCCCACCATGGACAGAAACAAGGCCTCAGCCCCAAAGCTTTGCCCCAGGCAGCAGCTCCAAGGTGTGACATCTTCCTACTAGCCTCACAGGGCTGTAACACCCACACATGGTGTGCAGCAGCTCCCCAGTGCAGTCCCCAGTGCGCAAGCCCATGTGCTGGGGCTGTACTGGTCTGGGAGGGGCTCTGCCAAGGGCCTTGGCTGCAGGACCAAAGGTGGGGAAAAGCTGCCCATGCTGCCTGCAGCCCCCAGCTCCATCCAGCAGTGAGTGCAGCACTGGACACCAAGGGGCTGGTGGGAGCCCCCTGAGCCTGTAGCACAAACTCTGGGGTCGATGGTGCAAACCCACAGAGCATCTCCAAACACTTCTGTAGAGCAAGTAAGGGTTTAACAGCAGGAGACATTCTGTAATCTGGGGTAAAACTTACCTGCCCTCTTCCTTGCAGCAAGAAGCTCAGAGGGCTCAGCAGAGCTGAGAAAACCAGTTCTTCTGAGAAGTGCAGATTGGAAACCACTTCTGTGTGGAAGGAGACAGCAAGAGTTACAGAGCTGATCAGGAGCCACTGCTACAGCACTGCCTGGCTTGGGCTGCCCTTCCAAACCCCCTCCTCTCACCAGTGCAGGTGAGGGGAGTGCAGCTCTGGGCAGGACCCACATGTGCCACCTTGACAGCAGGCACAAGGCCAGGTGTCCTCAGCATGTGGAAAAGCCCCATTGACATAGGCTGAACTCCAAGGAAGTGTAACAGCATCAAGAAACCCAATTTCCCTCTTTGCCTGGGTTATATCTGGTAGGACGTGACGCAACTGGGAAGTACCAATACGAGGCTGTTCCCTCGGGGCTTGGGAAGGCTGCCATCAGGCATGGGACACAGTGACATTGCTGTACGTGCCTGGGGAGAAGTGCAAGGAGCTACCCTTGCTGCTTGAGCCTCTCCCCCAAGTCCCGGTCCTTCAAACCCAATAGGACAGGAGTCAATGTGAGACTGTCCCACTCCCCTTGGTCTCTTGCTCTCCTCAAGGCAGGTCAGCACACAGCAAGGATGGCGCTTTTTCGGCTGGTCCCACAGGTCTCACTCCAGCAGCTCCCAGCTAAGCAGGAAAAACACAACCAGGCTACAACCAGCCCATAAAAAGCCCATGGGCACAACCAGAATTTGGCCACCAGGAGATGGCCAAAGCAGGTGCTGCTGCCACATTGTCCCCCTTAAGTTTGCCCCACAGCCCTGGTGGGGCACAAATTGCCTGGTCAGCCCCAGGGAGCTCATGGCCAAGGGGTGCTGGAGTGGGGTTCAGATAGGCAGTACCCCACTGGGCTCACTGCTTAGGGAAGAGAGGCAGGGAGGCTGCCCCCAGCACCAATGCTATATGCTGGGCAACCTGCCCAGGGTATGCCAACCTCCATGGCATGGCACAAGCCTCCACGGGCACCAGGCCAGGCAGCAAACACTGCCCCAGGCCGGCCTGCATTGCAGGTGTGGCCACAGAGGTGCCTCTGAGGCACTGCCACCAGCCACCTGCATCTCCCCACCAAGCAGCTGCTTGGCCAAGACAAGGTAAGCACCGGAAGGAAGATCCATCCATCCACCCTGACCTGCTTGGCCTTTCTTTATTCCACTCCTGTTTTTCTAGCTCAGGCTCCTTCCCTCCAAGCAGCCTCCTACAAGGTGGCAGGAAATCTAATCAGATCACAAGTCAACAAAAAAGCTCTATTACCCATTGCTGACCAAGGAGCACCTATTGCTGAGGGTGCAGAAGGGGCATGCTGATACCTCAGGAGCTGAGAAAAGCCCTGACAGGCACAGGGTCTCCCCAGAATCATAGAATCACAGAATCATGGGCTGGTTTGGGTTGGAAAGCACCTTTCAAGGAATCTTCTCTTCTCCAGGCTGAACAATCCCAAGTCTCTCAGCCTGGCCTCCCAGCAGAAGGTTCCACCCTCAGACCACTGCTGTGGCTCCAGCAGGTCCCTGTCTGTGCTGAGGACTCCAGAGCTGGACCCAGCACTGCAGGGGGGTCTTGCCAGAGCACTGGGAGCAGAGGGGCAGGATCCCCTCCCTCTACCTGCTGCCCACGCTGCTGGGGATGCAGTTCAGGGTGCCAATGGCTTCTGGGTTGCAAGCTCAGATGTCCTTATTTACTATTTCTCCTCAGAAGGCTCAAGTGGCAGTCACAGACACACAGCTGCAAAGTGTAACAGAGGGCAGCTGGGGGGCATCATCCTCCTGCTTTTCTCTCCAATGTCTTCCTTGAGAGGCAGGGGAAGCGGAGCAGGCTAGTGCAGCAGGCATGCCAGGCTCTATGGCACAAGAGCGCTTCCAGGCGGAGGGAAGCGTGCAAGTGCAGCGCGCTGCAGAGCTCTCCCTCTCCTTCAGTGACCTACAAAGCTACAAACTGGGTTGTGCTCTTTTTAGCTTCTCTGGCAGTGTAAAAAGGACAACTTCTAATTATTCTGATAGCAGCAAATTGACCCACCCTGTGCACCCAGGAGCCTTGGACCTTCCTGTCCCCACACCTGCAGGGCTCCTGGATGAACCCAGCCCAAGCAGAGCACCCCCAAGTCCTTACCTGGGGACACCAGCCTGCTGGGGAGCTCCCCCTGACCTCGAGGGACAGCTGAGCCTGCAGCTTTTCTAACCTAACAATATCCACCCATTGCTGCTTGGATGCTGCCTTCCCATAACTCCCCCTGTCATCAAAGCCACTGGTGAGGAGGAGACTGAGGCGATCCCACCCACGTGTTCCACCAGCTGCTCCAGAACCACCCATCAGATGAAGCAATCGCCCCATACGATTAATCCTGCCGCCTTGACCAGCAGGAAGAGGCAGCCACAAGAGCAATGGACGCAACTGGGATGAAGGAAGCCGCAGGGGCTGCGGAGCTTTCTGCTTGCTCTTGGCAAACACGTTCAACTCTCAGTGCAATATTCTGCTTATTAAGAGAGATCTGTAAAGAGCAGGATGTTGGCTGTGTGCCCTTCCCAGGAGGAAAAGAAAGCCTGTTGCTTTTAAGCCTCTTAGAAGCTGTTTCTCCTGAGCTTTCTTTTATCTTAATGCGAGAAGCACAAAACCCACCCCTGCCCATTTCTGGCAGAGAGCTTGGAGGGGAGCTGGAGGGCACAGAGCTTCCCCTCCACCGGCCAGCGCTGGACGGGAGCTGTCCCAGAGCACTGCTCACAAGCCCAGCATGGACAGCCCTGCAGCGCTGCCTCGCAAAAACAATGTGGCCAAAGCAAAGCATCCCAGCTCATCACCCTCGCAGTGGAGAGGGTCTCAGGAGGCAGCCCGCAGCCTCTGTGCTGAGCAGCAGAGCTTCCCTGAGCAGCACCCTCCCAGTGCAGCAGAGAGCAGAGCCTGGAGCACATGCCACCGGGAGAGCCCTGCAGGGCCGAAGGAGGCTGGTGGCATCTGGGCACAGATGGGTGAGCTGGAGATAAATAAAAACGCAGCAGTGTTTTGCATCTGAACCATGGCAGTGTTGTGCATCCAAACAGGATCCCCAGCAGCACATGACAAGGATGTTGGCTGCTGGTCAATTCTGATTTTATCACGGAATCATTTAGGTTGGAAAAGGCCTCTAAGACCACCAAGTCCAACTGTTCCTACACCTACCAGCTTTCAGCAAAGCTGATTTTGCTCCCTCTGTCATGCAGAATAGAAACAAGACTTCTCCCACACCACAGAGTCAGACTTGAGTCTGGTGGCAGCTCACAGCAGAGACTTTGCAGCACCTAGAGCCTGGAACACCCTCCCCAGGGCTCTCCAGTCACCAGCACAGCCACAGCCACTCTGCCAGTGCACCACAAAGCTGTCCCATTCAGTGAAGCTGAACCACCAGTTCATTGCTGTGTCATCAGACCAAAGTAGATATTCTCACATGGGAAGAAATGTCCCCAGATGCAGAAACTGCATCCCCACCAGGGTTGGAATAACCATGCCTATGGATAAGCTGAACACCTAAGGAAAAAAGGAAAGCTTTACAAATAATTTTGGACAAGTTTACCAGTCTTGAGTTCAAGACCTGATGGAATCACCAGTTCCTAGTGCAAGTTCTTTGGGGAGCAATGACCCATTGCAAAATTTTCAAAAGGAGCTTGTCAGAGGATGGACAGATGCTATTTCCAGCTAAAAATGCAGATTAGTTCTTCTCAACTGGAAGAACAGCTTTCACTGGCTCCCTCTGATCTAACTACAAAAGATGAACCCACCACACAATGGTTACAAACACTGTTCCTGGTAAAGGCAAATGAAGGGCCCCACGGGCTAACAGTGTGACAAACCAAGCAGAACAAGGACCAAAGGACAAAGGGCACCCACTGGGGACAATACCCCAGAAGTTCCTCTCACAGGCCAGGAGCATGTTTGCCATCCTGTTATTCCCATGGGAAAACTGTTCCAAGCCTCCACTGCTCTCACAGTTTGTGGCTATGGCTTCAACCTACGCGTCCTCCCCTGCAGCTCTGTGCTCCCCAGGTGACCCAAGATCTCATTTCAGGCAGTTTTTGGGTAAGAAGAATAAACTAATGGCCATAGGTCTCTACCTCCACCCCTGCACACACCACCCCCCCATACTCTAAAGCCCATTTACCAACACATCAAAAAACGGTGACCACAAAGCTCTCTCAGCAGCTGACAGCAGCATTGAGAGGACCTGATGTTTCCAGCATTCCCCACTCACTGTATTTCACAGAATCTCAGCATGGTGGGGGCTGTAAGGGACCTCTGGGGGTCATCTCATCCAATTCCCCTGCTTTAACAGGGTCACCCAGAGCAGGGTGCCCAGGATTGCATTGTTCAGGTGGGTTTGGAATCTCTTCAGAGACTTTCCCTCTGCTGTATCACACAGGATCACGACTGTTCTCCTCCACAATGCCATATCAAAGCAGCATCTCCAAAGTCCAGCCTGGACCTCTCCACAGCAAATTCCCGATGTTGCACCAGTGCCACAGCCAGGGACACTGCCCTCTCTGCACACACCTGATGCGGCCCAACTCCCACTGTTCCTGAAAGCACCGTGTAAGCCACAGCAGACAACTCTTACCTCAAAAGGGAAGATAGAAGAAATCCCTGCTGGAAAAGCAGTATCACTGGTTACCTCTGTCTATTTTTTATGCACAGCAACAACAAAAAGATGTCCTCCCTGTGAGCGAGCCAAACTTCCCCCTCAGCTTTGCCTCTTCCATGCGCAGTTGCTACCTCCAGCCCGCACACCATCTCCCCAGAGCCAGGAGGGAAGGAATAAACAGCAGAATTCTGCAGCCTCCTATAGAAAGAGGATACCCTGTCAATCCCTGACCAGGGTGTGCATGTACCCCATCCTTTATCCCACTGTTTACCCCAACAGCACCTCCTCAATTCCTCATCCTGGCCCTGGACAAGACAGCAAAAGGGCGCATGCCTACAGCACACCCGCACAGACAGGACCCCAAGTGAAGGACTCAAGGAAAGCTCTGTTCTTTTTCTGAGCAGCTCAGATGCATTTCCCCAAGCACAAGCTCTGTGCCTCCAGCACCGCTGCAAGGGAGCACAAACCTGCCATGCAGAAGCAGTCAGGCTGCTCACAGAACAGCCACTTTCTCCCACCCTTCCACAGTCAGATTTCAGCTGCAGAAAACTTGAGTCTGCCTCTTTATTCAGTGTGGGATTGGAGAGCTGTACTGGCAAAGCAAAGGACTGCCAGAGTGGTTATTCACCACTCAATCCAGCCACGTCAGATGGCCAGAGATCCCTGCTCTGCTCCACAGAATGCAGATCTCCAAAGGAACATCCCCATTGCAGTCGTTTACCTGGGGACCCTGAACATGTCATTTGACCTTCTGCAAGCCACTGTCACCCAGCAGGCAAAGCAACTAAGAGCAGGATCTTCACTGGAAACCAGGTACTGTGTCCAAAGCAAGATTTCTCAGTGCATTAAATACAAACCACAGTCAGATAATCTGCATGATGCAGCCCAGGCTCAGCTGTCCTCAGACAGAGATTCACATTACTGCTTTGTGCAGCTCCTCTTGATGGGTATCAGGAAAACTCAACATAAAATTCCCCATCTTATCATAAGGATGGATTATCTGCAACATCCACAGAGGGTCATGTGCAGGAGGAGCAATTGTCAAGACCTGCTGCTGCCTCTGGGACTCTCTCCTGTACTATTCAGCTCCAGATGGGCAGACCAAGCGCTTGTTGACTCTCCACACCAGGGCTGCAGAAACAGAACTGCCAGGACCTGGTTAACTTGGGCATTTAAAGAAAAACCATCCAAAATGAAACAAATGCACTTGCGTAGCTCTTTGCTCTCTGTCATGGATTTCCAAGCCACAGCACAGAGCTGCAAGAAGCATCCCACAGCTGCAGAGCTCACCATGCTGCAGAGACATCTAACAAGAGCCAGGAGAGGTGGTGAGGGAGCCTGTGAGGAGAATGAGAGGCCATTACACCACACTTCAAAACTGAAACCCATCTCTTACAGATCTAGGGGCACTGGGGATGGCTCAGGCATGCCCAGAGCTCTCTGGATCACCAGGGCAGCTGAACTCAGACCACAAAAGACAGCTTTCAGAAGATGAAGCAATCACAGAACATGCTGCAGCCAGACAGCCTTGCAGACTGCTACTGTCTCCCTGGACTGGGCACTGGGGAGGCTGCACCTCAAATCCTAGGTTCACTTTTGGGCCCCTCACTTCAAGAAGGACATTGAGGAGCTGGGGTGTGTCCAGAGAAGGGCAACAAAGCTGGGCGAGGGTCTAGTGCACAAGTCTGGTGAGGAGCACCCAAGGAACCAGGGGTTGTTCAGCCTGGAGAAAAGGAGGCAGAACCAGAGAGCTTTTCTGTGAGATTTTCACAGAAGTTCACAAACAGACCAAGATTATGCTTGATAACATCCATGGGAAAGCACACAGTGATATCAGCAGCTATTGCCTGGAGTCCTGTGCATCTACTTATTTTTTCCCCTGAGAGGATAAATTCCACATGACATCAACCATTTTATATGTAGTTAATAATGTTAATAACACAACCTGCAATAATCCAGAGCAACTGAAACCAAGACCTACTCCAACACTACCACCAGACTTAACTGTGCCACAAGACTAGCTGTTGATTTAAACAAACAAAAACCGCCTAGCTCAAGAAGCCAAACAGGATGCAGAAGTCCCAAAGGAGATGGGACAGAAGCTCCACAGTTCCTTGCATTAAAGAGCCACAGCTCTGTAGCTCACCTCTGCTGGCAGCCTGTAACAGATGCCTAAGGACAAGTTAGAAAGCAAGCGAAAGCAGAATGACCCCGCTCTCAGTCCTTCCCTCTCTCAACACTTGGAGTTTGGGAGATTAGGTGGCCTGGAGTTTCTCTGTGGACAGCCCCCATTCCTTTAGAGCCCACCAGCTCAATGAGCTCTGCCACAGATGGCACTGGCCAGTTCTTCAGTTACCTACAAGAAAAAGTGCCTCCTGCCTGCCCATTTCAACAGCATCTCTCAGCTCTCACCAAAGAAGGTGAATACAGGATGATGACCCACTATGTCTCAAAGACAATTCAGGATTTTGTAGTTTTCATTCTCAAAAACTGTACTAAAAAATATTGTATTCCTTTATGCACCCTCATTCTATAGAATTTTTGATTGAAAGTCAAATAATACAGCTACATAGTCACTGAATCAAACTGATTAGATGTGTGACTTCCATTAAATAACACACTAAGCTCCAAGGGAGGAGGAAATTAGAGTCATAGAGGATCAGCACTTTAGTGAAGATGTAGCCACATTTCGGTTTCAGGATTAATCAGAGCACAAGAGCCTATTCATAATTCCCTTGCAGATTTCACAACACAATGAAAGAATTTTGAATACGTTGGTGGCGATTCCAGATCCATTTTCCTTCCAAGAGATGTACAAAACATGTAACGGTACTGACATTCCCTTATCAGAGGAATAGCACCAGCTTGCCAGAGAACCAGCTCCAGTCTGCACCAACATTAGCATTTTCCGTCGTCACAGATACCCTCAGCGCCAGAGAAGCTGCTGACATTTACATTTAACAGCTACAGTGTCACCTTGCTGTTTTGTTGGGGTTTTTTTCCTGAGGACTGGTGAGAAGTGCTCCATGTCACTCCAATTTATTTAAGGCCATGGCTCACTCTTTGCAAAGCAGCATGGTTTGGGGGGTAAGCAGGAGTGTATGTTTAAGGTCCGAGACCTCTCCCAAGTCTGACTGCCAACAAGGTAGACCCACACACACCTGTGCACTGAAGGAACATCTCCATGCTGAGGCTGCTCATGGTTATCACACTTACCTTCTTGCTCTCACAGTGTCACCAGACCTTCCTGTTCCCACTCTGGGACCTCTCTAGGGCTGGCCCAGCACTCCGCTAGTGTGGGGCTTGCTCATCCCATGGGAGTCTGACAGGGGGAAGGGACACTCCCCTGCTCCCAAGCCCAGCTTATGTGGGCTGTTCAAAGACAGATAACCATGTCCCAGCTCACAGAGGAGGAACCTCCTGGGTTATCAACAGCCACAGACTGTGCCCAGCACTGGCTCATCTCCAGCTGCACGGCAGTGGCTCAGAGGGAGCACTGGGATGCACCCTTGAGTCACACACAGCTCCTGCCAGCCCCATTTCTCCCTCCAGTTCCAGCCAGACTTAACTAGTCTCCACCAACTTCCTGGTCCAGGGAAGGCATTTTTACTCCTTTGGTTTCAGTTTGCAACACCAAGTTCCTGTCAACTCCTTCACAACCCCTTTCCCAAAACATGTTATCTGCTGAACAAAGGCACATAGAGAGCTGCTACATATCTGTCCCTCAGATCACACCAAAAGCTGCTTCCCCAGGAGCCTCACTGGCCGCTGCTGCTTTACAGCAGTCCTGCCAGGGGAGACCACAGATGCAAAGCCACATCATTAGCCCGGCTTGCTGAAACGCACGCAGATCTGGCAAGGACATTGACCAAGACACAAATCAGCGTGCCAAGTTCAGCACAATCTGCCATCAGGCATGTGGAGCTGTATTCCCTTTGATATCAAGGGTGAAGGAAGGGAGATGATGTCCTCATACTCTCCAGGAACCATTCTACTTTTGGCACATGTGGGACATCACCCAGCTGTGAATCACACCGATTCCAGAGCTGCAGACAGAGCAAGCAGAAGACCTCACTGAACATCTAGGCACAGCAGCCGGATTCAAAACAGCAACACAGCTCCTCAACTCCTGCTCTGAGCCTTCTAAAGCCTTTCTCTGCCTCTGCCAAGGCAACAGCTCACCGTTTTACTGCAAAGTTAAAAGCATCGCTGGTCAGAGGGTTTTGCACAGGCATAAGGCTGGGTCAGAGCTCTCTCAGCAGGGGAGGAGACTGGTGAACATTCAAGTGCATAATACCAAGGTGCCCCTCGGGGAAAGAAAACAGCTCAGCTGCTCTGACGGATTCAGGACTGAAATCCTCTCCTGAACATGATGAAGAGAAAGCAGCTCCCGCAGATAAACAAGCCAGGACTGTTTTCTTCCTCATCAGAACAGCCCAGCAGCCCACTCAAAAGGGAGCTTCCACACACCCCAAACCACAGCACTCAAGAGGGAGGCTGGAAGCCTGAGTGTAGCTAAAATAACATCACTTGTGGCCTGAAGCCATGAACTCTGGGGAAAGCTCTATTCCCAACATGCATATTTGCTCCATATGACACCTCTGTGGAAGACCTACAACAAGCCCAGGAGAAAAGCCATGGAAACGGCCTCTAGTCCCAGCTTCACTCTTGTTCAAAGTCAAGGTTTTTGGAAGAGCTGTGATTTTGGTCACAGCAGAGCAGGTGGGAAGGGCAAGCTGAGCCTTCAGTGCACACCCACACCTCCTGTGAGCACTTCCTTCTATACCACAGAGCAGAATAAGGGCGTTAATTGGAAGATAAACTGAACATGCCTTTAAGGAAAGGGCAGCACACACACAGCAGCGATATCCAGCGGTCAGTTAAAAACACAAGGCCAAAGGAGTCTGCAGCAGCATGGAAATGCCATCATGACTGCTCTCATCTGCTCCATGTTCCAGTCTTTGTCCTCCCCTCCAACACAAGGCTCCAATGCTCCCCTTCTGCCACATGTTGGGTGACTGGGACCCCTGAGGACCTCAAAACCATCCCAGGTTAGAAAGTCACTGCAGGGGTACAGTGTTGGCTTTAGTCTGTGATTTCCTGCCAGTATGAAGCTGAGTTGAACCCCAGGGGTTCCTTTCCCTCTCTTAGAAGGGTTGCCTGTTTCTCATTGGGAGAAATAATCAATCAGATTCAATGGGCTGACTTTCATTAATCGCCAGCCAGAAATGTAATCTCAGGTTAATAGCACTACCCTGAACACAGCTACCACATCCATCATTCACACTATCTGCTGTGGGTACCAGCACACGTGGATCTTACAGCTGCAGCAAGCGGGGCTGCCTACATCACAACCACTAATTTATTCTCAGAAAGGCTAATTTAATCTGGCAGTGAATGTTCTCCAACCTCCTCACACAGAAAAGCTTTTATCTTGGTTGGCTTAACAACAATACAGCATATCCAAAACTGTGGAGGGATGCTGAAGAAGAACACTACCCTTGTGTTTTGAGTCCTCAAGTACTTTTGTTTGAGAAATTTCTCTTGGTAACCAGAGACTCTGAGAAAATTGTGTCTCTGGTTTTTTTTACAGCCAACTGTATTTTCAAGGCGAAATATACAACAGCTCAGGCTATTTCCCTCTCACATACAACTGTGTCTTGACAGAAGGAGCTGTGCTCTTAACAAAACTAAAACCCCACAAAGATTGTTTGGTATTAGACACCAAGTTCACTTCCAACCACATGTCTGCACAGCAAGAGTGGCAGCCAGCACTCCTGGCCTGGGCTCTACTGCTGGCCTCTGGAAGTTGGCTTTCCCCAGCCCACACCACAGACGAATCAACTTCAGAAGCAATTTTAAAGTTCTCCATGCTAAAAAGATGCATAACTGCATCACAAAGCATTTCAGAAAGAGCATCCTTCAGATTTCCAGCCTCTGCCATCCATCCAGGGTGGGGGCAGTAACTAATTAAGCAACCACAAAGCACACTTTTTTTTTCTTCATTATTTTAAAATTTCAGTTCATATTTTCCCCTTACTTGTAAGGGGAAATGAATGCAAAGTCACACTTAGCCACTCGAACCGTAGCGTGCTGCCTCTTAGCTGTACAGTGAGAGTCACCATGTCGCTGGTATCTTAGAGGTGCAGCATGAAGAAGTGGTCTTCACCTGGACCTACCCTTGGAAGTCACATCACTAGAGAGCCAAGCACAGCTCCCTTGAATTACAGAGGCAAAACCAAGGGAGTTTCACAGAATCCCAGCATGGTGGGGGTTGGAAGGGACCTCTGGAGATCATCTGGTCTCCAATCCCCCTGCTCCATCAGGGTCACCCAGAGCAGGAGGCCCAGGATCACACTGTCCAGGCAGGTTGGGAATCTCTCCAGAAAAGGAGACTCCACAACCTCTCTGGACAGCCTGGGCCAGGCTCTGCCACCCTCACAGGAAACAGTTTTTTCCTTGTGTTTAGGTGGAACCTCCCCGAGTTCCAGTTTGTGCCTGTTGCCCCTCACCCTGGCACTAGGAACCACTGAAAGCAGTCTGGCACCATCCTCTTGCAATGATCATCACTGATGAGATTCGCTCTCAGCCTTCTCTTTTCCAGTCTATTATAGTTTTAAGCTTTACAATAGCTATAGCTGTACCAGTCTAACCCTCCACACTCTCAGGAGTGTCACCACTGTCCTGCTACAAAAGCAAAGCTGGTGCTGTGCTAGGACCACAGCCTGGATCATGTCTGAGAGAGCTCCTTTGGTACAAGGGCAAGAATAAACCCCAGATGGCGTCCAAGATTTTAGGATGATTCAGTAATTCAAGAACAAGGAAAAAAATCAGAGGGAAGCAGAGCACTAAGACAGGCCAGAGGAGAGAAAAAAAAAAAAAAAAAGAAGTCAAAATGACACAACACTCCATTGTTCCTATCTGTCAGGAACTGCTGTCCCAAGAATAGCCTATTCATAAATGAGGAAACTCAGAGAACTGCAGGGAAGGGCTGAGTCATGACCACTTGAAAAAAAAACAAACCAAAAACAAAACACACACACACACCAAAACAATCCAAACAGAAAGGAGAGAAAATATGGACAGCAGCTATTCTGCATCTGGGAGATATGAACAAGTCAGTTCAGAACACATTAGCCAACCTTTATTTGTAAAAGCTCTGCAAATACACGGTACTGCCATAAAAAGTAGCCGACCCTCCCTCTGCTCCTGGGAGGCAAATTTAGCTCTGGTTGATTCGGGCAAAGTTGGTGGGGCTTCCTGGCAACAGTCTCTTTACACATCACCCACTTGGCTGTCTGGGGCTGCCAGGCCTCAAACTGTTCTCCCTTCATCCCCTGCTCTTTGCCTTTATTTGTTCCTCTACAGCATAAATATCACAGAGACTTACAGGCTGGACAAATGCTTTCCAGAAGGGGAAGGGCAGGTTGGTTCAGGGCTGCCATTAGCAGAGGGTGAGAAGTTGTTTTCCTTCCCACACTGGACAGTAAACTGCAACTTGGAAGGGTCCCCTGTGACTCTCTGAAGAGCCGAGCTGAAGATAAGAGCTCCCACCCCACAGCCTCAGCGCTGCCAACTGGAAACCAGGAAGGCTCTTTGCCCAAGTCTTTCCATGTGATCATTGTTGTTCCTTGACCTAAATGAAATCAATTTTACAATAATTATCCCCAGGACAATAATCTTATTCACTCACCTATAATCTAGCTTATACCCACTCTCCACCTGTGGAACTCTGGGAGAAAGCACAAGGGATTTCCCAGCAACGAAAGCTTGTTTTTAATACAGTTCCTCATTGACCCCTCACAAGTGAGGGAGGGGGCTGGACCTTTTCCATCAGTTAACTGTTTCAAAACAAATGGGAAAAAAACCTCCAACTAACTTTATCTTGCACTGTGAGGTACTGTCAGATTAAAGATGCAAAGGTAAAATGTGGGAGGACCCTTGGATTCCATCCCTGGGGGTGAATCTGGCATATAACCTCTGCTCACAGATAACTGCGCCTCAGCCACCACGACTTGTCTCAGCCAAAGATTCAATTATCAGATGACATAATCAGGGCTTCCTTTGTAAAGACAGGTGCAGCAGAGAGCATTCTGGGGCATCAGTGCTCACAAAAACAATGCTGGCTGAGATCTGGAGTGAAGTGGGAAGTGTGGTGTGTCTACACACAGCCAGAGAGTGAGCAAGCTGCTTTGATTTTCCATTTTACAGCCACAAAGTCCTTTTTGTCTGAACACAAAAAAAGTAAAAGCAGCATAAAAATTACTGGTGCAGAGTTTTCTCACTCATCACAATAAGTAATAGAGAAATACATTATTTAATTTGCACAGAAAGCCCCAGTTTGTTTCTGAATTCTCTGATCATCTCAGGTTTCATGATGCAAAGAGGTAAAAGTCCAACATGAGCAGCCAGCAGCTGTTTGGCACAATTCCTAAGGTTCTAATTACATTGCCATCTTTTGGGGTTATTTCTTGTATTTTCTTACTCTGAATTCAGGCCTACTACAAGAGTTCAGATTACAGACAGCTGCTCTGAAGCAGGGCCTCAGGCAGGAGATGTGTGCTGTGAAGCAGCTTCCACCACACCTCCATCCTCTGCCCAGATCTAGGCCCAGCATGGCCCCGCTGTGCTCCAGGCTCCCAAAGGAGCCCTTTTTCCCCAGCACAAATACCACAGATTTGAGTCTGCAGCCACAAGTCAGCTTGGAAGGAAGGAACCCAAAGCCAGACTGTACAGCCATGAGTCTCCTTGAGCTTCCCCTGCCTCGAAGACTTTACAGTGTTGAGAAAAAGGATTGTGGATTCCTACAGCACCTGTTCCTCTCGGGGTCCTTGTGACCAGCCAAGGAGACCCATCCTCTGCAAACATCCAAAACAACTCATCCTCATACTAGAAGGTCTCTGCATGAGCCACATCCTTTAAGTACTAGTATTTATTTGCTAAATTCACACTTGAAGGGGAAAAACATGTAATATTGTATATAATAAAATTACTTTAATCCCTTCTCCACATTAGTGAGTAACACCTGCAATGGGAACACTTCTGCAGATGACAACACTGTGCCAAGGACCCCAAATCTACTGAAACACATGTGGTGCGGGTGTCATGGACAGGCTCTAGTGTGGCCCTTCCCTGAAGGTCCCTCAGCCACAGGAGTGCATTAGCAGCACTCCTGGAGTGTATTTGCCAGTCGTGCTACATCCAGAAGGAAAGCACTCACTGTGTGCTGCACCATCATGTGATTTCCCACACTCAGAAAGCACAGCTGATTAGGAAGTGAGCTTCCAAAACATCCTCATCAACCAAAACATGGCACTCACAGAGACATCCTCCCTACTTTCGTAACAGCAGCTGAGACAGCTCCAGCCAGAACAGAAACGTGAGGAACTGGATTTCAAAACTGAATTTCAAGTGAAGGATCTGTTAAGGGAACACAGTGAGAAACTCAGCATGGTTTTCCACCTTCTTAGGAAGGACTCATGTTCTGAAAGAGAAAATCCCTCTCTGTTAACTCTCCCAGTCACACCTGTGGCAAGCACTTTTGGTACTCAGCATATGAACATGCACATCCCCTCTCCCAGCACCTCCCTGAGCAGCCACAGCCACCACAGCCCCATCACCTATACAATAGCTGGTAGAGAGGACTGAACATTTTGCTCTGCTTGGCATCACTCAGGGAACATCTCGGGATGCTGTTCCATCACCCCTGCCCTTGTTACAGCCTCATCCCACATCTGTGCTCAAGCCACACCACTAGACAGCATTCTGTCAGTTCCTAAAGTCCTTGTCTCTCCACCACCAAGCAGGAATTCCTTCCTCGCATCACACCCAAAGAGAAGAAAGCAGGTATGTAGCCAAATACCTCCAAGGATTTCCTGGGGCAAGTGGTCATCACTATAACATTTAGACAGACAGGGCTTTGGGAAAGAGGCTCACAGAAGTTAGTTTAGTTCCTAAAAATGAATGAACACACACTATGGCTATACATTATGCTACATAGTACTCTCATTTCCCCTACTGCCTGCTCCAGTCACACACTCTGGAAAGCAGAAAGGCCCCTGCTGAAATGAAAGCCCCATTTCAAGCACGGTGGTTGAAAGGGAATGAATAAGCAGGAGGGATCTTGCACATTCTCCAAGTGTTTCTCAGCAAGTTTTGCATACACTCCAAACCCACTAAAAATACCATGTAAAGCATTTGTACCTGAAATCATTGTGCCTGACCTAGTCTATCACCTGATAGTTTAGGCTCAGCCTGGAACATGACAACTGCCAGTCCCCTCACCAGTTTTCACTGGTGCAAGGTGCAATCTCTGAGCAACCTTTCCAGTGACGCCTTAGGCCAAGGGTCACACATCTAAGCTTGCTGTGCCTTGGAGAGGTTTAACCTTGTGTGACTCCTGTGGATCATCCAGAGGACGTGGGCATGGCGGTGTCCATCCCAGGCTACCTGTTCTTGCTCCCCTGCATGGCCCTGGAGCATTTCCCAGGGTGCCAAGCCCCATCCCTCATTTAAGTTAGGGCATCACAATCCCCTGTGCTTTTCATACAGCACCTGAATGCTGCCTGAACAGCTCCTACTCTTTTGCCTGTCCAGTCCCCATAGAAGACAGAACCAAGTTCTCACCACCTTGATGGCTAAAGATCTCTCAGCCACCTGCCAACATTTATTCCCTGGTATTTGTTGTGCTGCACTACCCATTAGCTTAATGAGCTCTCCTTGTTTCACAGAGTTCCTCTGGTCAGTGTGCTGAAGGACAATAACATCTCCATCATCATCATAATTTCCTCCCTGTCAAGACATATGAGCTTCTTTCAGCTCCTCCAAAATGGGCTCATCATTCCTGATCACTGAATGGGCAGTTCCAGGCCAAGCTCATCTTTCCTGAGCAGGGTTGGCTGGAAACACACCCCCTTGTAGCTAGACTTGGCTCCCTCCTCTCCCAGGCCTGAGGAACGGATCATGTTTGCTCCTTTCACAGCTGTGCCTTGCCAGCAGCTCCCAGCCACCCTCTCTGCAAGCTGGCACGACCTCGGGGGGGGCTGAAGCGCTCGCCTTACAGCGGAAAGTCTTCTCCCAAGCACACGGCCTCACTTTCCATCCAATTAAAATGTCACCCAGTGCCCGCTGCTCCTGCTCCTTCAGCACAGACCCGTCCTCCCGTCCCAACCCTACCCTGCGTTGCTGAGGGTGCAGAGCTGAAGCTTTGAAGATTTCACCCTGCGGTACTTCATGGACGCTATGGATAGCAATGAAGACCAGTCCGAGACCGTGGCTGCCTCCTCCTCCCCACGGCCCATACCTCCCTCTCCATACCTTCTCCCCCCGGCCCAATACTCCCCTTTCCATACCTCCTTCCAACGACACTCTCCATACCTCCTCTCCGCAGCAGTCGCTCCAGCCGCGGCAGAGCAGGGAGCCCTCCCCTCTACCTTGAGAATGAGGCCCTTCGTCAGAAAGCCAGTCCTCCTTTCCTTACCAGCGGCGGCTGCTGCTGGACTTCTGCGCGTACCCCAGCTCGCTCACTCTCCACACACTTCTCGCTGCCAGGAGGCCGCCGCGGCCTGCCCGGAGCTGGGGGTCACCGGTCCCAACAGGCCTCCCTCCCAGCCGCCGCCTCCCTCGCCCGGCTCCCCACCGGTACCCGGACCCCGGGCGAGCCCCGTGCCCGACCCCCACGCCAGCCTCGCGGAGAGGCACCTACCGGCCGGTGGCAGCTCCGGCCCCAGCTCCGGCACCTGAGGGGCGGGGCGGGCCGGGAGGGCGGGGCCGTAGCGGGGTGGGCCTGGCCTGGGCCGCGCTGCGGTGCGCCAGCCTGGGGCCGGAGTCGCTCCCTCCACGTTGGGCTGTACCGTGCTGGGCCGTGGACCGCTCCTCACGCCAGGCCGAGGTCTACTTCTCCTCGTCGGGCCGCCGCGGCCGGCCCACCCCCACCCTGCCGGGCTGCTCCAAGGGAGAAGGCTGGGGCAGAAGCCCCGACGTCGTCTCCGGGTAACGTCCCTGATCTCATTGAATCATAGAATCATAGAATCGTTTGGTTGGAAGAGACCTTTAAGATCATCTAGTCCAGCCGTTCACCCTGCACTGCCATATCCTGCCGTATCCCCCAGCACCACATCCACACGGTTTTTAAACACCTCCAGGGATGGGGACTCCACCACCTCCCTGGGCAGCCCATTCCAATGTCTAACCACCCTCTCTGTAAAGAAATTTTTCCTGATATCCAACCTAAATTTCCCTTGGTGCAACTTGAAACCTCATGCAGTTGGTTTCAACCCATCACTCCAGCCTGGCCAGATCCCTCTGCAGAGCATCCTGACCCTCAGGCAGATCGACACACCCACCCAATTTAGTGTCATCTGCAAACTTGCTGAGGATGCACTCCATCCCCTCATCAAGGTCATTGATAAAGATGTTGAAGAGTACTGGTCCCAGCACTGAGCCCTGGGGAACACCACTAGTGACCAGCCGCCAACTGGATTTAGCTCCATTCACCACTTGATGGGTCTGGCCATCCAACCAGTTTTGGATCCAGCAAAGCACACATCCATCCAAGCCATAGGCAGCTAGTTTCTGCAGGAGAATGTTATGGGAAACAGTATCAAAGGCTTTTCTAAAATCAAGGTAGACAACATCCACAGCTCTTCCCTCATCTACTAGATGGGTCATTTTATCATAGAATGAGATCAGGTTTGTCATACAAGACCTGCCCTTCATAAATCCATGTTGACTGGGCCTCATTATCTGGCTGTCATGTGTATGTCCCATGATAACACTCAGAATGATCTGCTCCATGAGTTTACCTGGGACTGAGGTCAGACTGACAGGTCTGTAGTTCCCTGGGTCTTCCCTCTTACTTTTCTTGTATATTGGCATCATGTTTGCCAACCTCCAGTCAGCTGGTACCTCCCCAGTCAGCCAGGACTGTTTGTAAACAATAGAAAGTGGCTTGGTGAGCACCTCCGGCAGCTCTTTCAGCACTCTTGGATGAATTTCATCTGGCCCCATAGACTTCCATACATTTAAGATGTGCAGCAGTTCACATATTGTCTCCTCTTGAAAGAAACCTTGATATTGTTCCCCATCTCCATCATTTGGTTCTAGAGGCAGATCACTCAGCGAGTCAGTCACCTCAGTACTAGGCCCCCCACAACATCCCACTCCCAAGGAGTCCCAGGGTGGGCCGAAGACAGCGTGTCACCATCTCGCCAACAGAGCTGGCCAACATGGCCTGTGGCATGACCAATGGCAGCAGCCCCCAGCTCAGCGCCCTCCGCGGCCTCCTGGGAACAGGAGCCACAGTGGGGTCAGAGAGGATGAGGGAGGTTTCTTGGAGGCCACTGCCAGTGGTCCCGGGGGGAAGCCAAGCTCCCTCCATCAGCAGCCATGGCTGGTGAGGGCAGAGGGGCAGCAGAGCCACCCCTGCAGACCCCCAGGCACCACAGAGCTGCCAGCACTAGGCCTAGCATCCACCAAGGAGCAACAAATGGTGTAGCTGGAGAATGGAAGTGCCATTGACAAATCCTTATGGCAAATGTACTTAAGCCTCTCAAGGGTTGTTCTGGCTGTGGTGACCTTCCAGGGAAAGTATCTTGCTGGGCTCTTCTGGCAGGGTCCATGTCACCCTTCCAGCCACTGGAGTAGACATATCTGTCCCTGGGTGTCCTGGCCACCTCCACTGTTCCTGTCCTTACTGAAGCACCAGCAGGATTTTACCCACTGGATTTTGAGGCCCTGGGAGACCCTCAGGACTAGGGATGGGATGGTGCTGGGGTTGTCTACAAGGTTTGGAGTCTCCCTCTCCATCCCAGGGGCTGCCCAGGCTCTCACACGAAGCAGGGCAGGAGGGCTGATTTCTCTTCCAGGCCTGGAGCCACTGTGAGATGTGGAGCACCCAGCCCTGAGCAAAGTGCTGCTGGAGCAGGGCTTGGATGTTGTAAGCAAGCAAAGACGAGGGTGGTGACAGGGTTGGGGTCTGCAGGGTGTGGCTGGTGGTGTGGTCCCCTCAGAAAGCAGATAAGGCTGTGCTGGAGCTAAAGCAAGCCAGGAGGAGCTGCAACATACCATGGTCTAGCTGAGCGAGCTGCTGCAGAGGATGACCCTGCTGGAACAGGACAGGTAGAAGACCCTGGATAAACTGCTCAGCAAGACAGACTCCAAGGTAGCAGTGTCACCTGGGGAGGGTTGGGGGGGGATGCACTAGGCCAGGGAGCACATCCTTGCAAGGGGGGGTGAGCCTTGTATCTGCTCATGTGATGACAGTCCTTACACCATGGCTGGCCATGTGTCCCAGGGTGTCACCAGTGTACCTCAGACACAATAGCATCCCTTGTAATGGGCCTGGTGTCCAAGGAGTCCCCATGAAGCACTGGCTCCCCTTCAGGCACAGCTGGAGCAAACGTGGAGGCTCACCCAGGAGTGCCTCTGCCAGGGACCCTGCTGCAGTGCCAGCCATGCTGCCAACTTCAAGAGGTGAGGGCTGCCAAGTCCCAACACATCACACAACCCCATCTGTCCTGCCCCATCCCCTCCCATGAGGTCTCATCTTGCCCTGGCCATCCCATCAAGACCCTGTTTGTTCCACCCTACCCATGGGGTGCCAGCTGCCCATGGGATCTCACATCATCTCTGGGGTGCTGTCAAGGTGCTGAGCAGCCACCCTGTGCTGCAGGCAGCTCTTTGATCCAGTGAAGTGCATCTCCTGCGACTGACTCATGGCCATGGCACCATGAGTGCTGTGCAGCACCACTGCATTTCCACTAGAGACCACTGCTGGTGTTTTCCTTCACATCCTCATCCGCAGGCACATGGTGAGCACCCACAAGGCCAGCCAGTGCCAGTGGCTCCAATCACCTGCCAGGGCAGCTGCTACAGAGGTGAGGCTTGCCAGGTGCCACCCTGTACCCCCCCCCCCCCCCTTTTGGGGTCCTTCTCCCTGGGCAGTAGGGTTAATGTAAGTGCTCCCTGTTCAGGGAGAGCACAGGGAGCACCAGGGTCAGAAGAGGCCGTGTGAGTCCTGCTGGGCCACTGTCTGCCTCCAGCTCCACCATCACACTATGTCCTTGTGGAAAACCTGCAGACTTCATCAGCAAGATCATAAGCCCCTATCCCTGCATGTCCCCCTGCTCTGCAAACCCACCAAACCCAGCTGGGCAGGGAAGGTGGGAGTGATGGGAGTGCTGTGGACTGGGCACAGCCTTGGGACCAACTGCTTTTCCCTCTAGAGATGTGGATATTTTCGGTAACAACAGGGTCATCAACAAGGGCTGGCTGGATGTCCTGTCTGCCAGCAGGACCATCACTGTGAGCACAGACATCCCAGGTGGGGGAGCAGCCCCAGGATGATGGGTTAACTCCACCCAGGCTGTGCTGACTGCTGCATGTCCCACAATCAGTGCCCAGGACAGCTCAGTGCCCCACAGGGGCTCAGCCATCAGCACCCTCCTACCTTCCTGGGCTAAGTGTCTCTGCTTCTCACCCTGAAGCAACAAAGCCCCCCCAGCCTTGCTCTCAGCACACCACCGAGAAGATGCACAGCAGGCCCAAGACAGTCCCCATACTCACTCGAGTACCTATCCTGGGCATCCCCCAGGCTACTAGCCCTACTGCCTCGCTCAGCCTGCTGTGGGGGCTCCCAGGGGTGCTGCTGGAGGTGTGGTGCCTCATGCTAGGCAGTTTGTCCTTCCTTCTGCATTGCAGGTGCTGCCACATGGATGAAGACAGGCTCCTCGGGGGGGCATTAGAAGGCTGCCATGGGTGGCAGCAGGATAGCAGGTGTCTGAGCCAGCTGGGCAACTGTGGAATGGCGTGGGGATCTGGGCAGGGGGTGGGAGCACCAAGGCTGTGCTGCCTGGCTCAGCAAAAGGGTGGGGAACACAGTTCCCAGGCAACCACTCATTGCAGCAGGGTAACATCATGAGTATAAAGATGGTCCCTCCTCTGTTGCCTCTCCTGTGTGGTCTTCGGGCTTGTGGGGGCACACAGGGCACCTTTGGGGACTCAGCAACAAGAGCCTAGCACTTTGGGGCTGTGACACATACCTGAAAGCTCACTGACCAGTCAGATGTTCAGCACTGTGGTCTGGCCCTGGATTTCCCAATTCTATGGCTCCTGGTGGCCCTGGGAAAGTCACAGGTAGGCTCCCCTCCTTCCAGCTAGAGGGAGATCACTTCTCCATCTCCCCTGCTGTGCACCTTCTGCCTCACAGACCATCCCTACTCGCAGCAGGACTTAACATTGGCCTCACTGTGATCAGGCCACTGCAGCTGGGACTTGAGGCCCATGGCCCCAACTTGTTCCAGATGTCACCAACTCAGCCCAGTCTACCTCAGTGGGGCAGGACTGAGGCACACAGCTCTGGCACAACCCCATGCAAGGACACTCATGACACAAGGGCCAGCAGCACCACCATCCATTGTTCCCAGCCTCTACCAGGGGTGTACAGGAGGCAGCCTGGGTGAAACTGTCACTCCTAAAATATTTATTTTAGCAACACAAATAAGAGACTGAAATTAATTGACAGGTGAGCACAGGGATGCACAGGCACAGCCTCGAAGGGAGAAGGCTCGGCAGAGATGGCAACCTCCAGGGACCTCAAGGTCACAGCAAGACATTCAGGACCAGGGGGAGTCACACAGAGAGCCTGAGGTCTCCCTGCAGCCCTGCCATCAGCCTGCCCCTCCTCCCTCACAGCTTAGGTGGTGGGACAATGGGCAGAGCTGGGCTGGCTTCTGCTAGCCAAAGGCAGCTGGTGGACTGTGCATGGCTGGGAGGGGGTGTCCAGCAGACGTGGCCAGCCTGAGCTTGGAGGCATAGCACACACAGAGCCACTTGGAGAAGCCATCCTGTAACACCCCGGGCCCAGGCCAGCCTGCCCCACGTCCCACTGCCACTGCAAACGAAGCAAAGCAAACACACCGGGTTCAAAGCAGAAGAGTGTGTATTGCAAGCGGCTGCGGCACATCTGGGGAGACTTCCAGCCGCCAGGAGAAAAGAACAGAGGGGTTAAAAATGATCCCAGTCTCTAGGGTTACTGTGTCATGCAAACATCCCCAGGGCAAACCCCATCCCAGGAGGGTGTGCTGGCTCACCCCCTGCTGCCCATAGCCAGGGCTGGTCAAGGGGCCTATCTTCCCTCAGCCCTGCTCACCAGCTGGTCTGGTGCATATGGAGGCTGTGGCTGTGGCACCTTTGCTCCTCCCTCCCTACAAAAAACAAGCCTCATGGGGTATCTGCCCCCACCATGTAAAGTGGGGCCAAGGGATGGGAGGAAACACTCAGGCACAACCCACTCTGCTTGGTGGAGTGGCCCAGGGGACCGTGAAGAAAGGACCTCCTCTGTAAATGTCACTCGCATGCAAACTCCAGTGTGCCAAGAGAGAAGGGCTGCTCCCTCCCTCCCGGAGAGCCTGGCAGCCACAGGGTCCCAGGCAGAGGCCAGCACCGGTCCCATATCCCACGCAGTCTCCTGCTGTCTCTGGGGAGCTCCATTGAGCTCAAGGACAAGTAAAAACTACTTCAAACCAAACCCATGCAAGGCAGCTATTTGCTCATGTGTGTCTTGGCAGTTGCCAGATGCCCCGGCAGCAGAGTTCCTCTCCTCTTTGGGGAGGGGGGGGAAAAAAAAAAAAATTATATGCAGGATTCCCCGCCGCGTTCGGTCTCCACTGCGGCCTCATCTCTCTGCCTCCATGGTCACATTGGCCTTCTGTTCTGCCGTGGCCTGCTGGGAGACAGCAGCTGGCCAGCCCGCGGGCTGTGCCGGGGCGGCTGGAGTCCACATGCTCTGCTGCTGGCCTGGGGGCGAAGCTGTGGGCCACGAGGGATTGAAAGCCCCATGCTGGGGCAGCGGTGGGGCTGGGGGCGGTGGAGAAGTCGCCATGGAGGCCACAGGGCTGCTGCTGTTGAAGCTCTCGGAGGCCTTGAGGCGGGAGAACATGGTGAGGGCGTCCGGGAAGTTGGGTGGTGTGGCTGGCGTGTTGGCAGGAGTGCACATCTGCAGGAAGGAGACACAGGGTCAGGTGGCTGGCAGGGGTGGTCTCCACCTTCTGCCTCCCAGCAGGGCCCAGCATGGGACCCCTCTGCCCTCACTATTGCATCACGTGTTGCTCCCAGAACCAAGCTCTGCTGCTGATGCTGCACAGACAGCAGTTATTTAAGTCTCTGAAGACTAATGCTGTGGTGAAAGCTCCTGTCAGAGCACCCAGAAAAGACCCTATTGTACCTACAGGGTACCTACAGGGCTACAGAATTCCAGCACAGTGAGGGCTGGAAAGGACCTCTGCAGATCATCTCATTCAACCACCCTTACTCCAGCAGGGTTACCCGGGATCATGTCCAGGTGATCCCCAATTGTCCCAGATAGTCAAACAAGGCCACAGCAGCCAGCCAATCCCCAAGACACATCTGCTCAAGCAGATTACAGGCTGCTGGAGCATGACAGTTAAGGGACCAAGTCTGGGGACATCTGGGAGGGATGGGAGGCTGGCAGCACCCACACATGGGCACGCCTGCCTGTGCTTACACACACCCAGATGCACTACAGGCACACTCCAGCATGCTTCCAAGGGTTTGCATGCTCAGTCACTCCAGCAAGTGCACAAGGACTGTGTGTGCAACTGGGCACTGCACACGTTATCTGTGCCTGTGGTTACACAGCTTGTGCTCCATGCTCCCGAAGCCTCTTCCTGCCATACTGGGCAGATCTAGACTGCTGCCCATGCCCAAAGCATCCTCCGTCAGACCATCCCTCACCGAGGAGCAGCCCCAATCCATTTGCAGGGTTCTGGAGGCACTCCTAGACCCAACGTCCCAATATGAAGGACAGGACAGGCTATGCCACCCCCACTCACTCTCCACAAAAACCTTCCTTGGCAGGCAGCTCTGGCAGTGCCTGGCCAAACCTCCCTGCCTGCACTCCTGGAGCAGTGAAGCGGCAAGCTGGCACCAGCCCGAAGCACCTGCCAGCTGGTGCTGTGCCCTGGGCAAGCACCAGAGAGGTGGGAAGGCACTTACCATCTGATGGTGGTGGCTGTAGGGAATGTTTGTTTCTTGGAAAAAAGCACTGAGAGCAGTCTGCAAACAAAACAAAAAAACAAAGATGCTGTTACCACCAGTGTGTAAACTGAGCACCCACCTCATCCATACACACAACAGCAGAGCTTTGCAAGACCCCAAAGGTGATCCAAACCAAGCCCTGGGGGGGGCTGGACTATGCCTGCAGCCCCAGGTGCCCGAGCAAAGACTCATGGCAGTCCCAGTATTTGGGATCACTGCAGAGAAGCTGCCACTGCTGGAGCAGACCCCAGCAGGCATCTCACAACTCACAGCGATGCTCTGCAACTACTGCCTGCAGGGAGAGGAAGGAAAACAAATCCAAAGCAAGCAGGGGAAGCCCAGTGGGAACTGGTCAGATGCATGTCTTTAGCAGGACAAGATCACAGCCACCATATTCGTGCTGGGAGATCCCCAGGGCTCGGGCTGGCACAGGTAGCCCACACACAGAGCATTTCCAGTTCAGTCAAAGGTGGGGTATGGTTATGACTGACATTGTTTTGATTAGCTTCCAGTTCAGACCAGTAACAATCTAATGAATGTGTCATATGCTACAGGCTTGTGAGAGGACAAGGGGGTGGCAGAGAGGGAATGCCAGGGGCTTGGGCTGGCCAGGAAGGCTGTCACTCAGCCCAGGTCTGGGAGGAGTGGAGGCAGAGAGCTTTGGGAGCTCGGGGGACTGGGCTGGTATAGGATGAGCAAAAGTGAAGCTGACTCCTGTGCCAGGCTTGAACTGAGGGCTGAAAACAATGTTTTGATTCAACTGTGGATCAGACTTTGTAGAAACATTAGAGAATTGCTTTGGAAAAGCCCCCATCACTCAGCTCTCCCCCCAGGAGCAGCCTGGCTGTGAGGCACAGGGCCACAGCCACACCTGGGACTGCTCCCTTCCTGCAAGCTGGTGACTGGGGTTACCCAAGCTGATGAAAAAAAAAAACAAAGTGAAAAAAGCAGCAGCAGGTTGTACTAAGCACTGCACAACTGCAGCAGTCGCTGCCGTACCACCACACATTCCTTGTCCCGGTGCCCACAGACATGTGCTCCTGTGTCACAAACAGGGATGGGGTGAGTGAGGGCGAGTCAGCTCAGCCTGCTGGTCTGATGGGAAACTACTCTGGCCCCTAACACCCATCTTGGTGGGCACCACTGGGAAGCTGGAGAGCTGGTGCCAGCCACTCGCAGCGGGGTTTATGCTTTCCTGGCTAAACAGAGGTAAACCATCAGCCAGAGCAGGTGGCACCCAGGAGCGTTACCTGCAAATAAACCAATAACCCAGGCCTGGGCAGGGGAAGCAATTGCAGCAGTAGAGTCTGGCAGCTCCCAGAGCTCAGGGGACAAGGTGATAGCCAGGCTGGTGGGACTCTTCCCCACGATAGCTCAAACCTTGCAGCCAGCCAGGCTGCAACCTGAGCGCCCTCCCCAGAGGCAGGACCTGACAGATTTCAACAGTGGCCATACAGCAGGCCTGTGGCCCCAGAGACCAGCTCTGAACAGGCCACTGCATGTCTACAAATCAAGGAAATGGTCGATGGAGACACAGACACTTCTGCAGCAGTGACACTCCCATCCCCATGCTACCCTTCATCCTGGGTGAGGTTGATGTCAACACCCACAAGTCCTATTGCTCAGACAAGAAAGGACTGTGATAAGAAAGGGGGGTAAGAGCAAATGGGAAGCACAGGCAGAGGTGTGGGCACAGCCAGATACGCTGATTAGATCTGCTCTGTGCTCTTGTTTTCCAAGTGGCCACGTATCTTGGACTGTGCCATCAGGAGACGGGACAGAGAAGGTCCCCGCTGCCCCCCTGAGATGCCCACTGATCCCTGCCAGCACTGGGATGAAAGCTGTGACCTGGGTGGAGGAAGCACTCCACCACTGTGGGCGCTTCTGCCTTAAAACACTCCTCCACCCCTCCATCTGCCCCTTTCCAAGCAAGATAGAAGCAGCCCCTCTGCCCACCTCTGTGGGGAATGGCTGCCACCTCCCAAGGGACGCAGGACCTGCAGCAGCCCCAATCCAGCTGGGCGCAAGGCCCTCACACCCATATCCTCAGTGGCACAGGGTGCCAGGGACAGGGACACATATGTAACCAACACTGCTAATGACACTTAGTTTCCAGCCAGCGTCACAACTGCTGGGGGCAACTGGTGCAACAGCAAAGCCAATTAAGGTTCTTCTGCTTGAGAAGGAGCCCAAGCAACAGCTCAGTCCTGACCCTGCACCAAAAGCCCCATAGCCAGTGTCACCCTGGGTGTGAGTGGGAGCAGGACAGTCCTGCACTCCCTGCATGGCCACACTCAGCCACTGTGTCCCTCCCCAGGATGCAAAACCAGGAGTAATGCAGAAGGTGGATCATATAGAGACCCTGCCAGGGTGCCAAGAGGTGCCTGTGGCAAGCCAATCATAGAAGATGGCTGCAGGGGCCAGATGGGGACATGAACATAAAGAGAGCTAAGTAGAACACAGCCTGGAAGAGCAGGACACCCAGCCCTCAGCAGCTGCTCAGATGGGACTAGATGATCTTGAAAGTCTCTTCCAATGGAAGACACTGTGATTCTGCAACCCTGAGTGCTGTTTGATGCCCTGCACTCACTGCACTTGCACCAGCTCTGTCTGAGCTGAATGTGTGCACTGCAGCAGCTGCCACTGCAGGGGATCCAGCAGCAGCAAGCTCACAGGCACCCTGCCCTTCAGCCACAAAGGAAAGGGAAGGGGGCTCAATAAGACAGAAATATATCAGAAGAGGAAGTGGAAATCCAACCATGGACACAGTGGGCAGAGACAGACACCTGCTCCTTCTCTTGTTCCCCATACACAGTCTCACTATGCTGAACAGAAACGCAACAGAACATTTTAGCATCACTAAAAAGGAACAGGTGGGTTTTTTTAAAGCTGATTTCTTCTTATCCTTCCCAAGGAGCCCCAGGGGCAATAAGCACAAAATTAAGCTGAACAATACTCTTCTGCCTGGGAAGGAGCCTGATCCACCATTCAGCCTGACACAAGACTCTGTAAACTCTGAAATGTCAACCTGGTATTGTGCTTGGTTCCAGCCATGGTGGAGGTACCTGCTGCCCCGCCTTGGCTTCTCTCCAAAAGCTGGCATCTGCAGTCCCAGTGGCCGAGCACCAGCCTTCACCCAGAGATACTCCAAGTCACTTTCTTCAGCCTGTAAACCTCCCGCTCCCATCAGCAGTGGCACTGCTCCAGCTGCCAGAGGGCTGGGCTGGCACAGCCATTCCTGCTGGCACACACTGCGGCTGTCCCTGGAAGCACAGCAGAGCTCATGGTGCTGCAAGAGCTGCAACCAACACCAGGAGTGCCACCAGAAAGCCTGCCCCAGGTCCCTACAAAACAGTAGTGGAGTCAAGGTGAGTGGTGGAGGTGAACAACATACTACCCACAAGCTGCTCCATTCCCTGGGGATGGAGGGGATGCAAAACACTACAGCTTCCTTGTCAGGCCCCCTGAGCACGGTACAGGCTCTGATCACAGGCTTGTGCTGTATCCAAGGCAGCTTTATACTCAGCTGTTCCCTGACCTCCTGCCCTGTTCACTGTTACGGATCACGTTTCTTCACCCTGGACAAACTCCAGGTCTGCCAGGGCCAGAAGGACACTGTGCATAGCAAACCCATTCTGTGACCCATTCTGCATCCTCCCCACTAGCCACAGTGGCCCTAGAGCAGCCCCTAAGTAGCACGAGGCCAGGAATGTGATCCCAAAACATCAACATCCCACCAGCCCAAAGTCTGCATTTCAGAGCAGCCTCCCTCTCCCTCCTGCCAGTGACCCAACACCCCAGGTTCCTGCTCCCTGTCATGAGCAGCAAATAGGGTGTGTGCCCAAGTAGGAAAGGTCCTGGGCAGTGCAGATGGATGACAGGACAGAGCCTCAGAGCTGAGGGAACCCATCTGCTGCTGTCTTGTCATCGGGCCATCTAGCTCTCCTGTGCAGAACACGTCTCCCCATGGTGGTCTTACAGGGAAGAGCAGCATCCTCGGGATGCAAGTGGGAGACTATGAGTGAAGAGAGCGCAAATTACCACTGAACTTGCCCGAACACCACCAATTTATACTTGTTGCAGACATGGGGCCAGCCAGAAAACGGGAACCATGCTACAAAAACATAATAAAACATCACAGGCGAGAAGCGAGAGCATGCTGGAGTCAGGAGACCACACAGCTCCCAGAAGTAGTCCTGTTCAGCGGCCATTTTGAGAAGGGAATTATGTGACCATTGCACCAAAAGTGAGTGGGAACACGGTAACTGCTCCTTGCAGCACGTTTGTTTACAGCAGAGCTTCCTCTGAGTCATGCGAGTGCCAAGCCGGCGGGAGACGGCTGTTTGTACTTGTGCCACCAAACGGTGGCAAAGTTCTGCAAAAAAACCTTCGGAAAGAAAAGTTCTAAAACTGTTGTCATCCGTTCCTGGCTCTTTTGCGACACCCGCAGAGGTGGCGGAAGCGGATCCCGCCTGTCCCAGAGGGCCACCGTCAAGCTGTATTAGTAAACAAACCCCAGAGCGTGTCACACATGCAACACATCCACCCCCAGCGGTGCTCCCGTCGGCCGGCCTCGATATTAAACGGGTACGGCGCGGCCAACGCCGGCTCGGCTTTCCGCACACCCCCGCACCGCTACGCGCCTCGGCTTTGAGCGCCCCTCGTCCCGTGGGTCGGCATCTGGAAATCCTGCGGCTGCACGGCGATGTGTTCTCTGTGCCCGATCCGTCCGACCACCGGCACGGTCACTAACGAGCCCCGAGTAGGGCCTGAGACCTGCCAGCGGCGGTTGCACCCCCGCCACCCCGGGCTGCGCCGCGGGCTCAACCCCCAGGGAAGAACGCAAACCGAACCTCCCGCGTTCCGGACTGACTCAGCCCGCCTCCTGCATCACAAAGCACACTTCAGTTAGAAAGGTGCCCTTAGCGTCAATCCCATCAGCTCGGGAGCTGCTGGGGCTGCAGAAGAAAAAGAAACTACAAAAAGAAAGAAAGAAAAAAATCGTATTTCGTAAGAGGTTTTCTTGCTACAGCCGCGGCGCTCCCCGCGTGGCTCCCTACACTTTGGCTCCGGGGTTGTCCGGAGAAGCAGAGCACCCAGAAAGGCTACCGGGCCGGAGGGAACCCCACCAACAGCACCAGCCCCACGCGCGACGTTAGCCCCCGTCGATGCCACAGAGTATCCTGACAGCGAGCAAGAAAACAAGGCGTGTGGAACCAGAGCAGCTTTGACCTACGAAGTCTCCTCGCCCGTCGCCGCCCGAGAACTCGGCGGCAGGGCGTGTGAAAGGCTGCGCTTAGGTTTTCCAGCCCACGACCACGCGGGAGGGCTGGGGCGAGGGAGGAGCGCTGCCGGGAGGGGCAGGAGGAGGTCTCGGCGCCCCCGGCCCTTTCACTGTGCGCCGGTAGGCTGCGGGCCCTGGCTCCGCACCCACTCGCGCCCCATGTCTCCCGGTTTCTCCGCACGGGGGCCACGGGAGCTCGACGCTCCACGCCCAGCGCGGGGGCAGAGCGCGGCCGACGCGCGGGGGGGGGGGTGGAAGAGGCGGAGGAGGGGGGGAGCGGGGGACCGGAGGGGGGTAGCAGCGGCGTAGCCCCGCAGGGCCGGGCCGGGCGCGCGCGCCTCTCACTCACCGGCGCTGGCCAAACCCACCCATCCCCGAGCGCTCGATGTGGGCCGGTACCGGGGCGGCAGCCTCACCTCGAACTGCCAGTGGGCCGCCTGCAGCAGCTGCTTGGCCTGGTCGGCGGCGCAGCCAGCCGCCAGTACGAACTGGTTGATCATCACCTGGTGCTTGAGCTCGTCCATGGCCCCGGCCCCCTGCCGCTGACTGCCGCCGCCGCGCCCAGCCCGCCCCGCCGCGCCGCCCCCCGCCCTCACGGCGCCGCCACCATGGGAGCCGGCTCGGCTCACGCCAATGTTTACTGGGCACTGACTCACGGCGCCCGGCGATCCCCGCCGACGGCCGCCAGGGGCGGGGCGGGAAGGGGGAGGGACGGGGCGCCGGGTTTGCGTTTGAGGGGGCCGCAGGGAAATGTAGTTTTCACCGCGCACGTCGCCGCGCCGTATCGCGCTGCCTGGACTACAACTCCCGGCAGCACACGCTTTGTTTGCGGATCTGCCGCCGGGCGCCGGCGCGAGTTGAGTGACGCGTCAGACTGACCAATCACCACCGGCGGCTTGGTAGTACCTGACCGTATATGGTCAACAACGCCGCTGCGCCCAATCAGAGGTCGGCGGGGGCGGGCCGGGGGCTGGGGCGGGCCAGGTCACGTGGGCGGGGGGGCGCGCGGGCGGTGTTTACAGTCGGCCGCGTGCGGTTTCCTGTTGACGTGCGGGGAGCGGCGCGCGGGGCGGGCGGGGCAGGGAGGTGGCGGTGGAACGGCTGCGGTGGGGCCGCCGCTGCCCTTCGGCCCCGGCCAGCGGGCAGCGTTACAGAGGGCGGCGGCGAAGGGAGGGCCCTGCGGTGCCCCGCTGGAGACGTGTCGGAGGCCCCTCGGCCAGCAGCTGCATCACGGCCCCCGGAGCCGGCCGCGGGGAGGGCCCGGCGGCTCCTGTGCCTGTCCCGGGGCGCTCCGGTAGCGCTACTAATGGCTGGGACTCCCCAGTCCCCTCTGCAGGCCTGCCCCGTCACTCGCAGGTCTCTGCGCCCCACGGACACGGCTGCGGGAAGGTTCTGGAAGGTGCCGGCGGTTCCCGGCGGCACGAAAGGATCCCTTGCGGGCCGGCATTGCCGAGGCAGATGAAAGCAGGCGGCCAGTCAGGCCCCGCCGGGGCCGGGGCAGGGGACAATGGTGTTGCTAAGTACCAGGAAGCGATAAGCAGGCGCGGGCACACGGTTGCCTGGCCCAGGGGTAATAAAGCAAGGGAAAGGCGGGGCGAGGTGAAAGGAACCGCTGGTCTTGCGAAGGCCCCCGGCCTCCTCCGCCTTTCCTGGGCTCTTTCCTGCAATTCTCCATGGGGGTTCAGCCTTTTTGCCAGTGGCTGGTTCGCTAACGCCTCTGACCCTGACTGGCACTTTGCGTGAGGCTGCAGATCTTTCTGAGCCATGAGGATTAATGGCTGAAGCTCAGGCAGGTCATGCATTTGACCTGGGGCATTTGCAACCTCTTCTGCTCAGACACAAACTGCCCCGGTATTGTTTGAAGCTGTAACCATCCTTCGCATCTCCTTTGGTAACCGTGCACAGGACTGCAACCCTTGGAGAATGCCAGAGCCAAGGGCTTTTCCTCTTTGCCTAAATCAGAGGCAGAGCGCAGCTGTACTGTGGCAGTGGGACATGTCAAGAGGTGGCCAGTCTCTTTTTCCAAGGTTGATGCAACCCCAAGAGGGAAGCAGGAAGGGGAGGTGTGTATCTAGCAAGGTGTAAATACAGCAGGAAAACCAAAATATCTCAAAATATTATTTTACCCCAAGAGAAGCAAATGTTTTCAGAAACCTTGCAGTTTGAAGGTAGAAGGGTTGGTCCTGGCCTAGCAGTCTTTTCATGAAGGGTTGCAAGCCCTTTGGAGCTGAGCACTGTTTAGGGAGGCAAAGTTCACGGGCTTGTCACTCCTGTTGAGGAACAACTCTGTTGTCTCCAGGGCTCCTGAACCTTGTTGTACAAGTACGGTCAAAGCGAGTGACAGCACCGGGGAGGAGACTGAGACAAAGTAACTTGCTTCACTGAGTAATAAACCTGTGAGCAGCTGGACTTTGGATGAGCTAGCTGCTCCAGTGAGTGGAAGGTTTGCAGGCAAACACCATTTCTTGTTTACATGGGTGTGCTTGTAGCTGCCTCCCTGGCAGAGATGTCCAAAGAGACTCTCGCAGGGCAGGTTGTGGTAGCTGGAAAGACGTGTGTGGCAGTGGGAGGGTAGGTGTCCCTCTGGCCTGTCTGCCTTGTCACCATGCTGAAGTTCAGTGAAATTGGGCTTCTCAGCTTATGCTCTGGTAGCATTCAGCTTCAGAACTCATTTAGAATCTACATTTTGCAGGAAGGAGTGATGTAGTGCATTCCAGCTGGCTCTGGGGCATAGCCACATGCCCCTTGGTGATGGTGAGCATGTAAATGGGGCAGTAAGGAAGCAGGTGGGCTCACAGCCAAAGTGTCCCTTCTCTGTCCTGCTGCTTTTCTCTGGGTTGTGCTGAAGAATGGCTCCAGGCTCATCTTTTTCTGGATAGATTATGCCCAGTGGGAAAGAGCTGGAAGGCAGCCCAGGAACTGAAGCTTTCTCACCACCCCTGAAGGCTCTGCAGGGTCCTGGGGGCAGAAGCTCCAGCCTAGTTTCACCCTGGCCTTCCCCAGATTGGCTGCTCTCATTTTGCACCGTGATGGCACCAGGGGTCTTGGCCTCCTCTGTACCTCTTGGGAATGTTTTCATCCTGTTGGGGGATGTCAGGGAGGGCCTCCTGCCTTTGTGGCCTTCCTCCCTCTCTATCCTCAGCATTGTGCCAGCAGGACCCAGGGTGGTCAGCACAACACTGGGGGGAAATGTGGTCTCAGGGAACCCGGAGGTGAAGGTGCAGAAGCCACACCTGGTGGCATCACCATGGTTTGTGGGGCCATTACTGCTTCTTGCAGCTGCCATGGTGTTGCAGGCTTGGGGGGCTGCTGCTCCTCCAGCCCACAGGACCCGTCTGTGGTGCAGCTCTGGCCCTGACTCACCCGCTTTCCTTCCCTGGTGTTGTTGGCAGCAGCTCCTGTGAGGAACGGAGGTGGCGAGTGGTGCAATATCCTGCCTTTGTGTATCCCAGGGCCCATGTCCCCCAGGCCGGGTGGGGGTGAAGGAGCAACTGTCCGCTGGAGGTGCTGCCCTTCAGCTCCGCTGCTGCTCTGGGCCCTGCGCTTTGGAGCGGAAGGGCTGAGCCAGTCCCTGGCACACCACTGCCATTGTACTTGTCGGTCACATAACTTCTGGCTGAGCAGGGCCCTGGGGGAGATATTCTCCAGCAAAGGCCTCTACCCTCCCAGATGACAATAACCCTCTCGGGGGCCCGACCACTTCCTCCAAGCTCTGGAGAGCTGCGCAGCCTGGCAGGGACCTTCCTACGGGTGGAGGTTTTGCATGAACAAAAACCTCCCACTGCAGCCCTGGTGCTCCGCAGTGCCAGGGCCCTGCTGCTTGCTGGGACTCCAGCTCTCATCTTGGCTTCCCCGCTTAACCCTTATGGTGCTGGGCTCCTGGTGAGCAGCATTGGCAGCTGCAGAGGGAAGGTGGCTGTTTCTGCCTTAAAAATGCTCATGGGGCAGCTTTGGGGCAGTTGTCTCTGGGCATTTCCTTGGGCTGGGGAAAGGCAGAATGCTCTTGGTGTTCAGGATACAGGAGGAAAGGGAGCAGGACTCTCATTTTCTGTCCCTGGGCAAAAGTCACCTCCTTGCCCTGCTGTGTGGTGCAAACGTGACTCCATTTTGCCCCTTCGCTCATGGCCTGCCAGCAGGCAACCGTTTTCCAGCACAGCAAGGGGAGCCAGAGCCACTGAGCCTTGCTGTGCCTGTGTTTACTGCTGTGCAGAGCCCCAAACCAGCTGCTGGTGTGCAGGGTGAGGTTAGAGGTTCACCCTATTCAGTTCAGGGCTGCTGGTAGCACACAAGCTGTTTGTGTCAGGAGCAGTCAAAACACACTCCAGGGCAGTGCACATGGGCTGAGTGTTGCTTTGCTGGGCAGCAGACTCTCTCAGTGAGAAGCTCTTGCACAGAGAGGCTCTGTCCTCACCCCCAGCACCTGTTACCCCTTGGCTTGTGCCTTGTATGGCCCTGCTGGTGCAGAGAGACTGTACTCAGGGTGGCCACAACAACTGCAAGGGTACTAGCTGGTTGGGAGTGTGTTTCCCTGCCAGTTTGTTTGCTTTCCATTGGGCGTGTTTCAGTTAGTGCTTAGGGCCAGCAAATTCCACCCACTGCCTGCTCACTATCACACAACACCCCTGTGCTGGTAAGCTTGTTCTCTCAGGCTGTGTCCTGGCTCCTTGCACCCCAGCCCTCTTCCCCTGCTGGTCTTCTGCTCCAAGGGCTGAGTTAAGATATTTCACATGTGCCACTTCAGCTCCTTCATGTCTCCCAAGGAACCCCAACCCCACCACTGCAAATTTGGGTCCCCAATTTCTTTGCAGTGTGGGCCTGCCTACAGCATGTGCGCAGGATGATGCCTCCCTTGCCAAGCCGAGCCTGGGGGGCACTTCCCTGCACCTTTGCAAGACCTCAGTGCCAGAGGGAACAGAGTTCAGTGTCCTTCTGGTTGTTGTGTCATGCACGTGAGACAATTTTCAGGTGGATTATCTGCAAGAACTGGAACTTAGAGGGTTCCATCTGAACAGGATGCAAAACTTCTTCACTGTTGAGAGTGCTGGAGACTGGCTCAGACTGTCCATAGAAGTTGTGGAGTCTCCTTCTCTGAAGAGATTCCCCACACCTCTTTGGAGTGCAGGTTGGATGAGCAAACCTTTCTCTTGCCATGTTTGAATCCCAAACTGCTTCTGCAGTGAACCAGTGTGATACAGCAGAAGGAAAGTTTCTGGAGAGATTCCAATCTCACCTCAACAATGGGATACTGGGACCCCTGCTCTGGGTGACCCTGCTGGTGAAGGGGGGGTTAGATCTCCAGGGGTCCCTGCCAACCCCCATCATGGTGGGATTCTGTGAGAGAAGGAACTCAGGAGAGGTTTCCCCATGTAAACGTCACATGGTCCTGGAGCTGGGGAGAACAATGGTCATCCTCGATTGTCATCCTCTCAGAGCCTCAGCCAGGAGCAGGTACTACTTCTGATATCTGTCTCAGATAACCAGTCCCATGCCAAACTTCCCGGGAAGTGCACGGCTACACCAGCCACTCTGCAGGCTCTGCGTGTGCTCCCATTCCAGCGCGACCAGCCGTACCTGCGGGATGTGCCCCCGGCATCATGTCCTGGTCTCCCTAGCCGGTGGGAAAGGAGGCAGGTGGGGATGCTCCCGGTACCGGCTGCTCCATCCCGGTGCAAGGTGCCCCATTCTGGTTCTGGGTGCCCCATTCCGGTGCAGGGTACCTCATTCGTGCCCGCTGCCCGGGCCGCGCACCGAGCGGCACCGCTCTCTCGTGGCAGCGCCCCCTGGTGGCAGAAGCCCTTGCCGGCAGAGCTCACGCTGCCCTCCCCTCCGCCCCCCTGTCGTTGGTAGACGCCGCCGCGATGCCTGATAGGAGTTGTAGTCGCGGGGTGGGAGGACTCGCTCTCCCGAAGTGCTCCGCGTCGCCGCCGTGGGTGCCGGTGCGGGCCTCTCGCCACAGCCGCCGCCGCTGCCGCCGCGTTGCTCTGAGTACCCCGGCCCGCCCGCCCTGCCGCCATGGGCTCCCTGCTCAGTCGGCGCATCGCGGGCGTGGAGGACATCGACATCCAGGCCAACTCGGCCTACCGCTACCCGCCCAAGTCCGGTGAGGGACGCGGGGCCGCTCTCCTCAGCGCCGGGCCTTCGCTGGGCCCGCTGCCTCCCAGGCCGTCGCGAGGGGCACAAGCGTCGCGGGGCGCGGTCGGACCGCGGGGTGTCCAGGGGAGCGGGGTGCGGGAAGGGCCATCACCAGCCGGGGCCAGGCTCTGGCTCTGCTCGGGGCCCTGCCCGCCCGGCTTCGGGGCCTCCCTGGTGGAGACAGCCGATGGATGTGGCTTCTTGGGCTGAACCTACTGTCTGTGGCCGTCTCGGTGCCCCGTTTGAACTGAGCTGTCAGGATCCAGGAGGGCCGCGTTTTCTCAGTCTACTGCTTAAGCCATTGGTCCACTCTGCTGTCAGTGTCCGCGGCCACTCGGCTCCATCACTGCCCTTTGGTCTTGGCAGATGAGCAGGGTTTGACTTTTCTGCTCTGGAAAGAGGAGTACAGCAAGTCGGCAGCATGTAGCAAGTGGGCCATCTCCTGCTGGTAAAGAGGAAGCGATGATACAGTTCGGTGGCGACTTGGAAAGAAAATCAGATCTGGTGGAATATAGGATGGAAAAATTCCCACATGACAACCCTCTTTAACTCTTAAAATGGTAGTGGTTCTGACTTAGGAGCCATTGGACTGACATGGCCTACATGTGTGTTTATTTTCCAAAGGCAGATGTTCTGAGAACTCAAGAGTTGTCAGCAGTGCTGCTTTTGTAAAGGTGGGATGAGCTGGTGACTCACCTTCTAAAGTGGCATTTGAATTGGCCTGGTTTGGCTTGTTTAAAGAATTTTATGCTTCTCACAAAACAAGTCATCAGGGAAATTCAGCTGCTCTTTTCACCTATAGTATCCATTCGCTTACAAATTTTTCTAGGTTTCTGTTCTGCCAGGGCTTCTAACAGGTCGGGTAAAAAGTTCTCAGACCGGCAGTTTGGGTTCAGACACTCAGCTCTGGGTGCAGCATGGCCTTTCAGTCAGAGATTGAGTTCTGCCTGTGTCTGATGGCTTGCTGGCTGTGACAGCCTCAGAGCTGTGTGATGGAGGGAGCTGGGTCCCCCTGTTTTGTTTGGAGGGAGCACAAGGTTATAACAGAGTCCTGTCGTTATTATCCCTTGTCTTCTTGCAGGTTGGCCTTCAGCCAGAACGGTGGTGTGGGGGAGATGGAAGCGGGGGAACCTGTTCAGAAAAAATCTTCAGTTGTGCTGTCTTTCTTAGAAAAAAAACCTCTCTCTTTTATAGGGGTGAGAACTTGTTTCTTATACTGCTAGGAAAGGCAGATGTCACTGCTAGGTGCCAACAGGGTTCTGCATGTCCCTTGCGTGGCTGGAGGCTCTCCCAGCATGGGAGCCTGGGTGGATGTGAGCTGTCTGCTAAGCTGTAGCTATGGAACCATGGGCCCTGCTGGTGATTTTCTTACAGCTTAGAGGTTGCACTTGATTTCACTTGATGCTTAGACAGGATTTTGGATGTGGACTAGGTGAGTTATAACCACTGTGTGCAATGAATATTAACCTTATTTCAAATGATCATCCTGTTTCTGTGCCATTGCAGTTACTGGGACCAGAATTTAATGGTGTGGTGCCAATGTGCTTGCCTATGTAACCCTGTAACACATGTGGGGTTGGGTTTGTATGGTCCCGTGCACCCTGGAAAGGGTCTGTTGACCTAGAGGCTGCCAAAGAGTGTTCCACACCTAGTACCTCCCTTGGAAAACTGAACAGTTAATGCTTTCAAGCAGCTGATTAAAGAAAAATATTTGGTATTTCCTTTAAAGGCTTTGGATACAATTAGATGGTTGTTAAATTAGTTTTCTGTTGCACTTGCTTGTGCTTTTTCTGGAAGCACCCTGGCTTTAGGCTAGACCTCTCTTCACCTCCAGGTTTATCTAAAAAGGATCCATTTGACTTCAGGAGGGGAGAGGAGCTGTTGGAGCTTGAGTTCATTCTAGGCAGAAGAAGAGGCCATGAACACTTCCGAGTTGGAGACTGAAGGAAGGTGACTAAACACCAGGAGAATGAGGGCTGTTAGGATGGCAACCCCCCTGCTTCTTCAGGTGGAGCATATTCAGAAGGACCCTGTCCCTTCTCGTTCTACAGTCCTGAGTGTTTTTGTCTGGGGGCTGGAAAGATTGGCTGTGATGGTACAAAACCTGTCAGTGAGGACAACTGGAAGTGAGCATATGTGGTTTTATTTGATTTCAGGGAGGAAGCTGGAAGTAGTGCAATAAGTTCTTGGGCTAAATGGTTGCTAATTATTTCTAACTCGATGCTGTCACTCTGAGCCCTGTACAGCCACTGCCTGCCTGCCTGGAGGAGACTAGTTCCCATCTCCTGGCTTAGGTGTTTGGATGTGTGCACTGAAATATGCACTAGAGTGCAGGCAGTCTCATGGCTGCTCAGGGATTAAGGGCATAAGCACAAAACACAGGTATTCTGACTGAAAAGGAGTGTGGTTACTTTATGGGGTTGTACCAAGTGACAGCACCTTCTTGAATCACAGCTGGTTGCAAATGCAGCAGAGAATATTCAGTTCTTGGTTATTGACTTCTGATGTGGTTACTGCTGGGTCAGTCATGTGCTCTTTGGAGGACTGAGGAGGTTGTTGTGGAATCCACCATGGTCCTTATGAGCCTATGAGGAATTCACAGATTGTTTAACAGCTTTATTGCAACTGTCACGCAGTTTTATAGTTAAAAATCTTCTAAAAATGCCCTGCTTGTTTCTCCAAGGTTCTTGGTGTGGATCATCTGTGTTTCACCTCCTGCATCAGCTGAAATGCTGTAAGGTGACACCAGATTCCGTCTCGGAACCTTCTTCACTGATTACTTTTAACCTTTCTTGCTTGCTTTATGGAGACTGTGCTGGCATTGTGGATGCCTGACCAGCTGGAAAGGGTCTGGAGAAGGGCTCAGTTTGTACAGAAGAATTAGTACTGCCATGAAACGGGCTAAAAATGGGTAATCACAAGTAACAGTCATGATCTTCACTGTGCTTCTATTCTGGAAGCAATAAAATGATCCGTGTTCTTGCATGCAGTCTCTTGGTGCCCCTATTGCTTTAGCAACCAACCAGTGAGCAACACACTGGTTGGTGCTTTCTGTAGCTCCTTCGTCAGCTCGTCTCTTGTTCCAGCAAGTTCCTCTGCAGTGGGGAGCAGGGCAGGGAGCATGTGCCCTTGAGATGGCTTTTCTCTTCTAGAATAGGCTCTTGAAAGAGAATCTCTGGACATCTTGCAGAGGAAAAAAAGGAGGCCGGTTACTCCTCCCTAAATTGCTTTGTTGTTTGGGAATGGTGCTTTAATCAAAGAAAGATAGAGCACTTTTCAATAGGAGAACAACATCCAGAGTGGTACCCAGTGCATCACCTTGTTCTTGGCTCATGAGCCACCTGTACTATGACAGTGTAAAGACAGAAGCAAGTTCCTGTGCTCTGTGTGTAGCCTTCATTCCTCACCCACCCTGTGAGGCACACACAGCAGAGCATTTGTCTCCGTTACTCCTGCTGGAGTTCTCCAGAGCTTTCAGCCCAACCCTGCTGGTGATGGGCACTTCCACCTGCCACTGACTGGAGCATTACCTGCCTGCTTTCTCCCCAGTACCCACCAGCACCAGACTGGAGTACTTGTGAGTCAAAAGCAGTTGCTTTTGTTATTTGTTTGTTGCTGTATTGTATTAACCCAGCTTAGAGCCATGTTCCTGTTTGCTGTGTGATCCCTTGTGGTGGCCCAGCAAGGACGGGCCATAGGGAAGGTAAGATGGTCTCATCTACCTGCAGGGTTGTTTCAGGCTCAGGCTGTATATGGGTCTGTGCTGTCAGTCTGTCCCTCAGCATGCCGTGGTGGAGTGTGTCTGGCTGAGTAATTAAAAAGACTCAAATTTTATAACTTCACTGTTAATTCTAATAATGGTGAGAAGCCCAGATGGACATCTAATTGCTTTCTGATAATGAACATTGTATGAAACAGCCCTTACTCTGATGGAGCTACAGTGGTGCTGTCGACTCTGTGCTCCTGGCCCTCGTAGGGTGCTGTGTCCCCAGCCCACATGTCATTTGTTCATCACTTGCACGTGTTGGGTTTGCATGGTCAAAGGATTAGGACTCTGTCTTAGGGTTGGGGAGAAATATTAATGTCTGGAGCAGTCTGGTGCTCTGTGCTGGTGAATTTGTGATAATAACCCCCCTACCACAATGTAAGGAGTTTCATGTTACTTGATGCCTTGGAGGAGCCTCAGGTTCCAGTTTGGTTTTATGTGGGACAAAATAACATGTCAGATTTGGCCATTCTGGGTGTCCCAGTGGTGGTTTTCCAGCCAGAGTAAAGTTTTCCACCACCACAACTTCTTCTAATCACAGTGTACTTCCTCTACCTTAGCAGTGCCACACCACACAGTCGTGTTCACTTTTATATAATGCTTCCCTGTGTTTCATGCTGATATAGTATGGAGAAGGAGAGCTGCAGTTTTTCTTTGCTCTGGCATTTTTCTCGTATTCTGTCCTGTTTATTTGTGCACGATTCTTTCCTTGTGAGTGCATTAATGCGTTTTGCTGGAGGATTTGTGTTTGTAGCAGTTCCATGGAGGGTTAATCAGCTTTTTTTTTTTTTTTTTATGTGCCCAAGAAGATGGTGCTTAGCTTCCCTCTTGTGTCTGTAGCCACAGAGCTCTGTGTAAAGCTGGTCTTGCAACACCTGCGTAAGGTTGTTTTACAGGCTGTGGGGACGTGGGAACAGGGTTCAAGAGGCTAAAATACTAAAGCTGTCTTTGAAATGGAGTTGGAAACAGAACCTATAGGAAATAGAGAAAAGCCTTTTAAAGACATAGAAATCCTACCAGTCTTGTGTTAGATGTGGGGTCATTACAGTGACTGGAAAAGAGGATATGTGTTTTTTTCCTTCTGGAATTTTCTTGGTCCTTTTAGTCCTTGGTATGCCATTTACAGAAGTGCTTTCTTAAAACATTTTGTCTCCAGCTTTGGCAAACTCTTGAGTTGTTTGTGACAGTGGTTGAGAGGAGTAACACGTAACTTTGGTCTTACCTTGAGAACTTCAGGTGTGGTTGTAGCAACTGGTTTCTGAAAGCTTGCAATAGAATGACTTTTTTTTAGCTGCTAAAAGCTGTTAGAAATTTGTGAGGACTGTTTGCTGCCATCCTTGTTTTGCTGCTGAGACCTTGTGTACATGGTGGCTTTTGCATCTGTAGCAGCACTGGCAGAGCCCAGAGATGTTAATGCTTACCAAAGTGGATTTCCTCATGCTCTTTGTGACTGGCACTGACCAGGTTTCTTGTTTGCTCATGAAGGAAGTGCCTCCAGGGTAAAAAATAAAAGCCCTTCATATTGCAGGAGGTGACTTAGCAGGAAGATGAAGTCTTCAGTCTGAAGGTGGAATTGAAGCTGGGGTTCACAGTTAGACCAGTGCTGCTGTGTTGCAGGGGGTAATGTGCATTGGTGAGAAATCCTAACAGTTTGCTAGAAATCCCAGTAGTCCTTAGCAGAGCAAAGATAGCATGGCAGGTGCCTTGAACACGCTGGTTACACGTCTTGTTGCAGTTGTATGAGGGAGGCCTTTTCACCCCAGGCTGCTGGTGAGGCTGCTTGGCGTGCGTGGGGTTCCAGTGCTGGCAAGCAGTCTTCCCCACTGGGGCTCTGCACCCTCTGCATGTGGGATGCAGAGTTTCTGCCACAAAAAAAGCTTTGCTTTGAATTGTGGAATATGGATTTACTGAGGTGAGTCAAGCCCCAGGGTGTCCTGTTTCTGGGATACCAGGGAGCTGTCTGACTCTGATCCCAGAAAATTATCTGCTGTGGTGCTGAGACGCCCTGCACAAAAGCGTTGTCTTCACAGTTAATGAGATAAAATGCTTCAAAAACACAGTCCTGCTGACCATATAAAATGCAAAACCTGTTGCTAAACCCCAGTGCTTATCATCCTTTCCTGAACTTTAGTATAAGCATAAACCACTGCAGCATATCTCAGGTGGAGAGGCTGTACCAAGCTTGCTGTGCTTGGAGTTTTTACATAGATTAGCATTTTAATTTGTTGCTCCTGGGAGGAGTGGGCAAAGGTTGCCTGTCACCTGCAGCACCTGCATTTTGTTAGGGTGATTCTGTAGGACAGATTTGAGGTAGATTCTGGACCTGTGCAGAAGTTGATTGTTGTATCTGGAAAGAAGGATGTGTTTCTGTAATATAAACATCTGGATGCTTGTAAGATGAGCTCAGCTGCCATCCTTATGAAAGCACTGCTGTCTGTGCAGAGTAAGAGTCTTTCTTGAAGCATAAAAGAAAAAAGCTCTTAATGGGAAAACCAGAGCCATTGATGAAACCCCTTGCATTTCAGAGTAAATCATGCTTGCTCCTAGCTAAAGGGACTGCAAATCCTTTCCTAATGGCTCTGTAACCACTCAGATGATTAGTTACTGCTGCTGTAATGACTCATTTTGAAACAAATTTTATGCTGTCTATGCATTGCACGTAGGGAAGAAAATGTACGTTTGGCTCAGTCCTTTCACCACGCACATGAAAACCCCCTACTCTGAAAATTAAGGGAAATGATTTGAGGTCTCTCCTGATGCTTATTTCTCTGAAATGGTAACTGCAAAGTTCATATTTGAGAGTGTTTTCCTGACCAAACCCTAACAGTCTATGATTCTATTAAGTCTTTCCAGAAGGAAGCTACATTTGTGGTGCTCTCATACACCTGAATTGATGTGGTTAATCCAGTGCCCCAGAATTCCAGTGGCCTTGCACAAACTTCATTTCCTGAAAGATGTATGTAAAGATGAACGAAACAAATCTGTGGTGAAGCTTTTGGAGCTGGTGTTCAGTCAGTCCCAGGATTTAGCTCTTCCAGACATCCTTGTTTCTGCATTTAGAACTGCCAGTGTTAGTTCAGTTCAGCCTCAAGATGTATGGTCTCTAGCACTCTCAGTAAAGGTTTTGTGCAGTTCTTGCCCTAGGATATGGGAGTGAAAGAGGGGAGGGAAGGCAAACGTTGCCCAGTTCCTCTCTGCAGGGCTTTGCAACATGCTTTTCAGCCTCACCTTTCTCTGAGCAGGTAGATGGTGTTTGTGAGACTGGGCTTCACACTGGAAGGTAGAGAAGGGAGGAAGCATTCCTCAGAACTGAGCAATAATGAAAAGAGCCAACTTAGAGCTCCATGTCCCTTCTCTGGAAAGGAAATGCAGTGACCATCAGCAGTGTGGGGAAGGAGCAATTTTGTATTTATGAATTAAAAACTGCCCAGACCAGCTGTTCTCTGGGAAACACTCATTTAGAGAGTTGCTAATTATTATTTCCCTGGTTTGTTTTTTTTTGTTTGTTTGTTTGTTTTTTTCTAGGAAACTACTTTGCAAGTCACTTCTTTATGGGAGGTGAGAAGTTTGACACCCCTCACCCCGAGGGCTACCTTTTTGGTGAGAACATGGATCTAAACTTCCTCGGGAATAGACCTGTTCAGGCAAGTTCCTCTGTGCTATTTTACCCTTTTGTTTTCTGACAGTTTTGGAAAATCTTGTATGGGGCTTGTGGAAGACACGAGCACAGACCTGAGAAACCCTCGTTACTTAGGGAGTGTGATTCTGGTCTGAGGTACAAGAGGGTTCTCTGTGTCCCAGTTTGTTGGCTGCTGTATCTCTTCAGAGGCAAGCAGAGTTTTTCTAAGAAGCAGCATTCACCTTCTTGACTTATTTTCACTGAGGGCAGAAGGAAGAGCTAGTAGGAGGGGAAGGACAGGGTCTCAGGAGTGCAACTTTTGGGACTGATTCTGATTACCTGCCTGAGCAAGCGTGAGACACTGCAGAGAGGTGAAGGCTGGGAAGCAGATCCACTCACAGAGCCTGAACTTCCCAGGGCTCCTGTGCATGTTGGATGCACTCCAACCAGTGTTCAGTGTGTGCTGTTCTCTGTGTAAATGAGTGGCCTGACTGAACGTAGGGCAGTGTTAAGACATATCTCGATATTTAACAATATTTGTTCCCTTGGTAGCCTAGCTGGGCTACTCAGAAAGCCTCTCCTTTAGTTTTTTTCAGTGGGAACATGGAGGTGTTTCTGGGATCACAGGTATCTTATGAGACTCTGAAGAGCTACCTGCTCAAGTGATTGGCTTGTTCTGTTGTGAATAGGGACTAGCACTGTTGTGAGGAAGAGAGAGGAATTTTGTGCAAGTGTTATGTTTGGGATTTCTCTTGCACTTCAGCTGAGTAGCAGAATTAGGAAGAGGGACTTTAGGTGGCAGTTGTTCTGGACCTAACAGTGCTGTGCAGGCATGGGGATGCTCACCAGATACCTACACCATGTCTGCATGTCCTGTGCAGGACAGGGGTTAAAAGCTGGCCACTCCTCCTTTGCTCTGAGACTAGCAGAGCCACACAGGACTCTCAAAAAAGCAGAAGCTCTTAGCTGAAGATTCCCCATGGCTGGAGGCACTAACCTGGCAGAGTTAAACTGCCTGTGTGTCTCAGCTTGGGTTTCCTTGCAGCCGTCCCAGCATGGAATTTCATCAGGGATGGGTGAGGATGCTACTAACACAGTGGGGTGTTTGCCAAGTAGGTTTAAGAGAGGGAGGCTGTCATGGTATGTAGCTTGCCTATGTAAAGTTTTGGCAGCTCGGATTAATCTTCAAGGAATAAACCACTTGAAGATAGAGCAGCAAAGCTGCTTTCTGCATATGGGCCAAGTTCTCCCTTTGGAGTATCTGAGGTCTTGACTGCTCTATGGAGAGCAGTGCTGCCAACCACAGTACTGAGCAGACAGGGTGCAAGGAAAGTAGCTGCTGCACTGTGACTTTTCTGCTGCATGCTGTGTCATAGGGTCTTCTGTGGCCTGGGCCTGTGGGTCAGGCACGTTGTCCCTCAGGCTCTGGATATTGCCCCACCAATACATATATGTGGCTTGAGGGGACAACACTGAAGGGTCGTGTCCAGGAGCTGCCCTGAAATTCAGCTGCACTAGCATTTCGCTGCCCTTTTAGCACTCTTCATTTCTGAGGAAATGGGTATATCAGTGGTTCCTGGTTCTTCTCCATGTCAGTCACTCTCTACACCACTGCAGTGCATCCAGTACATATGTGTGTGGAAGACCCCGACTCTCACGGGGCTGTGTGGTGGCACTGTTGCTGGATACGCTTAGAGTGACCTTCTGCCTGGAAACCTGTCCCATAGCTCTGTACCTTTGTGTCATGATATTGCTCTGACTTGGAGCACGGCTGTGTCTCCACTCTGAGCACCTCTCAAACTTGGCAGTTGTGTGAGTGATTCAGCTTCAGGCTTTACTGACCAGATGGGATCCTGCTCCAGCAGGCACTCTGCAGCTGTACAGGTTGTGGTCATCACAGTAAGCAGTTTCTCACTGCAGCTTCTGTGACCAGTAGGGAGTAATACAGTCTGAGCCATTATCGTCCTTTATTTAAAGGACAATCAGTGAGAGAAGGTCTCTTGACTGGAGAATAGAATGAGGCTCTTGTCTCTTTTCCAGAACATTTGCCCTGTTGTTTCAGAATAAAGAGAGTTTCCCCCAGTAATCCAGGGCTTCAGTGTGCTGATTAGCAGTCAAGTCACTGTTTTTGTTCTGCAACACGCATGAAAGCACTACATTTCTTCTTCTCAAGCTGGAGGTGATTTCTTTAGTGGAAATAAAAGCTTGTGAGAGCAAGGTTTTGCAGACGGAATTCAGGGTACAGAAAAAGGGCTTGTGAGAAGACACTTTCTTAAAGTGGGTACTCCCAATATGAGTTATTGCTGGGCCAGAGCAGGATATTTACCCTGAAATATGCCTGATTTAGCTATAAATACAATTCTCTATTACTCTTCCTGGTGGCTGCTGTACTGAGTAGCCTCTAAGGTGGATGTTTCTTGGTTTGGGTAAATTGTACGCTACCTTTTATAGTATAATAATAGGAGAATTATTTGCCTTTTTGTTCCAGTTTCCTTATGTAACTCCAGCTCCACATGAGCCAGTGAAGACACTGAGAAGTTTGGTGAATATCCGCAAAGACTCCCTCCGACTTGTGAGGTACTGTTATTATATATATGACCTCAGTCTTTCATCTTATTCAACCCAGTGATCTGCCATACACAGTCAAATGGTATTTGATAAGGTTTTTGAGAGCTGAATTCCAGATCCTTATTGCTAGACGTGTGCAGAGGTTTCTGTGTTTCTTGTGATCCGAGTTTTCAGATGGTTTACATGCTTCGTATCCCCAGACTTGAGCAATCTGTTTCCAAACAGGCCCAGCAATGTATGTGTCTCTACAGGACAGACCAGAGTGGTAAACAAAGCCATGAAATCATCAGCATGAATGGAAGATATTAGTCAGGCCGATAAACCCTACAGACAGATTCCTTTCTGCATTCTTGTGTAAGGAGAAGCTAGAAAATAGCTTATTCTGGTGCAAGTCACAGGCCAGGAAGAGAATTGACCTTGAGTGAAACTTAGGCGGGTTTCTCCTGCTGCCTAGATCAAGTTTGGTCTTACCAGGATGCATTTGTTTAGGTGGCTTGTGTCCCCTGCACAGGGAAAGGAGGTATGGATCATCATGGAGATCTGTTGCCTTTCTCTGCTCTGCATGAAGATCTAACCAGCACTAGCTGGACAAATCACAACGGCCAATGCTTCAACCTGCAGCTGCCCTCTCTCAAACAGATGGCTGAAGCCCAGGGGCCCAGCATACAGGGCTTTGTTTTGGTCCAAGCAACTGGGCAGATGTCCAGGCTGAGCATTTCTCAGAGATCCTTGAGTCACTGAATTCTGCATTTCAGGCACAGGGCTGGAGTACTGGCAGGGACCCAACTGCAGCTCCCGGCCAAGGTAGTTCTGAGAGCGTGGCATAACGTCAGTAATTTGAGTCATATCCACACAAACCCCTCATCTGGTTTTTATGTGAAAACAGAAGGGGTTTTTTTGTTTGTTGATTTGGTTTTGTTTTGTTTTTTTGTGTTTTTTTTTTTTACCTAATGGGCAATATCTATGGTTTCAAAACTGATTAAACAGGAGAAGAAGGAATAACTTCTGGAAAAAGTAACCGTTGATAAGGTGCTCTGAATGCTGTCTGGCTTTCTCAGCTAAAGGGTGAAGTATATCCAGGATAACATCTATCAGAAATCACATGGGAAGTAGCTTTTTCACTGGGAGAGGCCTGGCTGTGAATGGAGGAGCTGTTGGGGTTTACTATGTACAGTTGTGTCATTCTGCATGCTGTGGTTGCACATCCAATCCCCCCCCAGAGTTGCAGCTCTGGACTGTTTGAAATGCAGTGTCCACACACCCTGACAGCCTCTAGGTTTGTATCCCTCTAATTCCTGGTGCTGTCTGTCTCGCAGGCTTTTGTGCTGCTGCTGCATTAGCACTGGTGACACTGCCATTACTCTATTTAATTTTGTACTGAAATAGACTCAAAATTAGATTTTAATTGCTAGTCTCCAAGGGCACATTCTGTCCTTTGCTTTTCTACTGTACTGGACTAGAGGCTTTTCCTTTCTCCCTCTGTGCACGTAGAGACACATTGTGCCCTCTCCAGCTTGGCTTATTTGCAACCAGTGGTTGAGGCTTGCACACTCTTTCCAGAACTATTTAATTTACCACCTCCTCTGCCAAACAAAATGATACTGAGCTGTCTGTGTATAAATTCTGATGGTAAAATTATCACAAGCTTTTTTGCTTTCCATGTGTTTAATTGAAAATTTATAGTTCACCTGTGAAGAGGATGCTGATCCATAATTCGGAGTGTAGGGCTTTTGGGAGGAATATGAAGAAATGTCCACTCTGGTCTTCTTGACCAGCTCTGACCAGACAAAATTCGGAGCTCTGCCAAATCCTGAATGTTTACAGCAGCTTTGGGGAGAAGCAGTAAACCTGTGGCTATGTGGGATGTTGAAGTTCTCAGTCTTTGACACCTCGTGCAAATGCTTCATGTCTAGCAGGATGAGACTGCAAAGCTCAGAGGAGGGTAGCATGAGTTTTGCTGTTAGCCACTAACAGAAAAAGACTCCCTCATGTCTGTATGGTGTCCCTCTTTCAGCCCTGGATTGGAGGCTTTATTTCACAGCCAAATCACTTGATGGGCTGGTACTGGCTGTTTACTCTTGCACTGAAACCACTTCCTATTGCAGGAGGAAAATCAACTCATGAGGCAATGTGCTTCATGGAAAAGTTGCATCCTGGGACAGCCTCTCTGCTTCAGCGTGGGCTTTGGCCTTCAGATAGCATCATGGAGCAACAGTGCCGAAGGAATCAGCAGTTCTAGTGGTTTGGGAATGTATCTGAAGCAGCAGCAATATCATGGAGAGTAGTGACACCATCCAGCATTTTGGAGAAGGGGGAAGATAGGGTCTGAGGAGAGACCAGTAAGTCACTGGGTGAGAGAAGGGAAATCCCATCTCTTCCCTCTCCAGCACATCAGGGCTGATCTGGATCCTAGGTGCTGTTCATCCTGCTGTGGAGGTGGCAATGGTGAGGGTGCTGGGACTGCCTACTCTGCAACTTTGGGGAGTACTGAACTGTGCAGAGGTCTCTGAAGAACCCCCAAACAAGAAAACCTCCATTTGAGGGTGATCTTGGGTGTTGGACTCCAGGATCCCTTCCAGCCCCTGACATCCTGGGATCCTTCCTATGAAAGTCAGTGCTGACAGTGATCTCAGCTTGCTTCATTTCTTGCCTTCTCTACCAATGTTGTAATGTGTATCTGACAACACTAAGTCAAGCAATACTTAGGATCTGTCCTGCATCTCTACTAAGTTGCTGGTCAAACTATTTAATCTCCTCAAAGGATGAAATTGGGTTCTACTCAACCTATTTCTATAAAATTGTCATGGCCGCTGTTAATGATGTTTTTATATTTTAATTCTTTAACAGACAAACAAAAATTTCAAGCATTTCTGTTGTTTTACCTATAAGTGATGTCAGACCAGGTGGCCTCAGCTGCCTTGGTCATCCTGCTTTGCCTTTTTTGTCATCACACTGGATCAGCTCTTTGTTCTCGAAGGTGGTCGGTCTCTTCTGCTCTCTCCCTGTGCTCATGAAGACTGTGTGATTAACCTGGGAGCATGAGCCAAGGGCACACCTAGCACAGTCTACTGCTTCCTAAATTTGTGTATGCAGCTGTGGCCATATCACATCAACACTGTCTGTAGGGATTGACTAAATGTACACTGTAAACTTCAAGTGCAGGTGGAGACAGAAGAGCTCTTGAACCAGCTGAAGTACTCCTGAACCATCTCCTTGTTGCAAAGAAAGCAGGAATACAAAATGCATGAGTTTGTTTTCTTGCTTCCCCAAAGTTCCATCCCACTGTTCCTGTACCTTAGGGTGGAAAGTGAGATGTCTCTGCCTTTCAATTTATGCACCAAGGTAGTCCTTGCTTGTTCCTTGGTCTGGCTACCAGCTGGCCCAGCTGCTTCTGCAGTCTTTCCTCACCCGAACTCCTTGCCATAGCACATATGGCAGATTATTTTAACCTCCAGCACCAGGCATGTTGCAACAGGAAGATGTGTACAGAGCAGTGCTGTGACATGTAAGCACATGTCCCTCACTATTTGCTTGAGTGATGCTGTTCCAGGCAGACAGGGCTCTAACTCTCTATTTCCCAGCAGATGCATCCTCCAGAAACCTTGTCTCCAGGCATTGCAGTTGGTAGTGGTCCCTCAGTGGTTTCCCAGGGCAACAGTTCTTTTCTGGGTTTAACCCTTTTTTCTTCTAGAAAGGATGGAAGCACATTCTGAGTGCTGGCAGGGAGGTGCAGAGGTGAAGCTGGGAGCAGGAGGGTGATCGAAGAACCAGTATGCTTTGTGTGACTTCACTGAGAAGTCAAAACAGACAATAATTTTAGTCATGACCTGTTGCTTTTGTGTGATTTTCCCCCACGCCCCCCACCTTGCCCCCCAAATCCTCTCCCCTCGATATTTGGGGTTTACAGGTGTCTAGAGCTGTGCTGTTGATCTCTAACACATGCGTGTGCCGGGCATCTCTATTTAATACCTGCTAGTTTACTCAGTGAATATCTGTCTGTGAATTGGCCTTCATCGTTGCTTGAAGGGATGCTGGTTTTCTCCACTTCTGGAAGAGGTGGCAAGTATATGGTGGCTTGGATCCTTCACTGCCAGCCTTGGATCAACGGAGGGCAGCACAGCCAGAAACAATTTACAAAAGCTTGTGCTGCTCCTTTCTTGGATACAGGCAGCACTTGTGAGTGGATTGTTACCATCTCTGTTCTTGGGTCAGTCCAGCACAAAATATTGATGCTGCCCCCATGTTTTTGAGGCAAACCTGCCTTGCTGGCCATAATGTTTCTTGTTTACAGCTTTCAAATGCCATGATTTTGTTCTTTGAGTGCAACTAGCTTGTGTGAAAACACCATCTTGCTCTCTACTATATCTGGTATCAAGGGTGCTGCAGATGTTCACACTCTCGGTTCTTGGGTCTTGTCTTTTTTATACTAAGACATTGGGAGTATTCTGGCTTGATTTGTTGTTCTGACCTAGGAGAACCTCTGGCAAAAGTCTTGTTTGGAGCGATTGTCTTTCAGAGAAGAATGCCAAGTGTATGCTCTAGTGATTCGCTAGGGTTACACTGGTACAACTTGTGTGGTATTTGATTATACTGCTCTTAAATTTTATTTTGCACCTTCTGCACTAAGTCGCTGAGGAACATTCCATTCTCATTCATTGGGTTGTTAAGTAAAACTCATGCTGGAATCCTCTTAATTAGGCAGCAGTTATTACATTCCAGTGAACTTTGTAAATAAGGATTCCCTCAACAATTGAGATTGCATTATGGAGGGGTGCCTGGCCCATTGCTGGGGATTTTCAGCAGTGCAGCCTATTCATCGAGGCTGCTGAATGGAGTGGCCAGCAGATCCTGTGAACTCTGAGATGGTGCCAGGCGTTCCCCGAGTAGCGTGGCTTTGACCCAGGCATCGTGGCAATTCAGGTGATGCCCGTAGATGAGCTGGGCAGCAAACCAGGTAGCATTGTGCACCTCTCAAAGGCACCCTGCACAGCTGTGAGTGATACCTACAGGCATGGGATTTGAATTCACATGGGAGATTCTGCCCTGCCAGCGAATCACATCCATTCTCTCTGTCACTGTGCTTCAAGGCAGGGGAGATCTCATGATGTGTTGGCTGCTGGTTCCAGGATCTTTCAGCATTTAAAAGGGGCTTATAAGAAAGATGGGGACAATCTTTTTTGTGAGGCATGTTGTGACAGGACAAAGGGGTGATGGTTTTAAACTAAAAGAAGGGAGATTTATTCTAGAGAAAGGGTAGAAACTTTCTACTCATCCATGGCTCTAGCTCACTGCCCTGGAGCTTGCTTCATATTACCTTCTTCATCAGATCGTTACCTGCCTTTTCCAGTGCTAAGAAGTAGTAGTACAGGGCAGCAATGATCATGCAGTGGTATCCAGCTGTACAATAGCCCATAGCCAAGTTATGACTCACCTTCATGTTAACTGATATAACTTCTAAACTTGTGATGTTATCATGCATTTGTTATGCAGTTAAATGTGTTAATTTTTGTTCATACAATAAATGTGTGCAAACTTCAGTCATAAGCAGCATGAAGGTTCTGGTTGGTGGTTCATATATTTAAAGGTGTTTGAAGTTTGTGATCTGAATATCCTCTTCTTTGTGACACTGAAGCTACCTTTTGTTGAGCTTCGGGAGCTCTTTGAGTTACAGAAACGTTTTTGTTTTTTGTTGTGTGTTTGGTTTTTGGGTTTTTGTGGGGTTTTGTTCGTTTGTTTGTTTTTTCCTGTCACACATAATTTCATTTACAGAATTAAAAGAATTAGGCTTTGAACTTCTCAGGCAGGATTTGTTTAGCCCAAATAATGAGCCTAATTTGAAGATGTAAAAGGAAGGAGAATGTTTCTTCTTCTTAGTGTTTGACGTGCAAGAATTCACTTTCTTGTCTCATTTTGTGTCCTTGCACTGTAAGGCTGGGTGAGATCCCTCAACACTACCCTTACACAACTCATTTTAATAACTTCAGTCAAATCTTGGAAGAGCCTTCTTTAGAGGAAGGATTGGAAACCTGGGAAGTCCCAGCTGGATGGCCTTAGTGCCTTGACATCCCAGAGCACCTAGACTGGAGTACTCCTGTCCAGATTTCCAGACTCATCTAGATGTTATCTCATAAATATATGTTCTAATCCTCTGTCATTGTCTTTCAGGTATAAAGATGATGTTGACAGTCCTACTGAGGAGAATGGGAAGCAGAAAGTCCTGTACAGCCTGGAGTTCACGTTTGATGCGGATGCCCGTGTTGCCATCACCATCTACTGCCAGGCAACGGAAGAGTTTGTTGGTGGCATGGCAGTGTAAGTCCTGGGCTTGTGGGCACGTGGAGGGGCAAACAGTAGCTGTCAAACAATAAGCCTCTCCTTAAATCACCCCCAAAGGCAGTGCTGCCACAGGTGGTTGGGAGGGGAATTTCTTCCTCTCCTGTTGTCTTTCATGTATTCTGATAGCGTTGAATATTACTTTCACTTCCCTCCCCCACATAGTCAATACCTTCTCTTATTCAGTTTTTGGTTTGGTTTTTGGGTATGGGGAAACTATTCTGTGTGCAACAGAGGACTGGAACTCATGGCTATATGCTTTTTCAGCAGAATGTTCTCTGAAATTAAAAACAAACAAAAAAACAAACAAAAAAAACAAAGAACACACTTCCTTATTACCTGGTTTGGTTTTTTTTCCAGATTACCTAGTTCACTGCATTTCTGTGTTCCCTGTGATAGGAACATCTGAGCCACCAAAGTAAAGTTCAATCTGACATTTACATAGTGAATTAAGACCCACCCAAAATCCCTTTGGGGATGAGTGACCGCCTCCATGCAGGCAGGCTGTTGTAAGATGGTTCTCAGGATTTACCACCTGAAACCCTGCCTGTGTTTTTCCTGCCAGGTGCACATATTAGCCTTTGTCTAGCTGTAGGAAGAATGGTCAAAATGTCATCTCTGGAGTCTTTCTCATATCCTGCTGGTGCATTCCTACAGATTTCAAAACATTTTTATCTAAATCAGCACGTTTAAACCATCCCAATTGACACTGAATCCTGTAAGACGATGAAAAGTTTCCTCTCTGCTTGAAGAGCTAAGGTGGCTGAAATGTGCTCTCCCTGGTGTGACTTGGGCACAGGTGAGCTGCCTGTACACTAGGGCAGCCTTCCCAAGGCCATGGGACAAAGAACTGTTGCTCAATGGGTAAGGGAAGACTCAGGCTGCAAAAGCTCTTAGTTTGCTCTCCTGAGAGGCTTTTGGCTGATCAGCAGCTCTGCACATGTAGTGCTGACAGCTTCTGCAGTAGTGCTCTGGGTTTGGGGGTGAACTTGGGTTCTATTGCAGAGGTTTCAGCAGGGAGGAAGATACATGACAAGCCTTAAAATGGCTTATGTGTTTTATGCTCCACAGAAACATCTCACTAAAGATGAATGGTGTATTTTTAGCAGTGAGATGGGCTCTGTGCTCCCATCCAGATGTGCATTCCTTCAAACTGGAGGGTATCCCCATACAGATTTTTTGTTTAGGCCCCTTCTCCTCTTGAAGCTCATGGCTGTCTTGATTTTGGGGAAGTAATAAATTAGCTCATTTGAAGTGCTTGAAAAAAATCTCTCTCAGCAAACTCTGAAAATGCTTTCTCTATTTAGACCCATTTTTCCCCGAGTGGAGCTAAATGCAGCAGTATGCCTTAGAAATCCTGGTAAAATTTCCATGTTCTGTCTCTTGGGTCCTTAGGTTTCCTGTGAATTTAGTGCTAGTGAAGTGTTGGAATGGCAGCCTTGGAGATTGAAGTCCTCTTTTCCTAACACAGGTACAACGTGGAGAGGTGGCAAATTGTGCTGCCCTGCAGTGTCCTTTGGGTTTTGACCTGAGAGGGAAAAGTCTATGGGCTCATGGAGAGAGTTGAGGGACTCTATGGCCAGGGTGGATGGGTTCACATTGCCAGGCTTCAGCCATGGCTTAAATCAGCAAGTCTTGTTCTAAATCTTGATTTTAATCTTGGTTTGCATATTCACTTGTTAGTTTACTTCAAAGGAGGCCTTTATTGTCACTGGTCATTAACAATGCAACATCTGCATTTGCAGCTTAGTGAAACTTCACATCAAACTTTGTGCTACACAAAGACTTTAAGCTTGTAAAGAATATGCACACAGTTTAAATTTTTTTTCAAACTCCTAGGGTTGCATTCTATTATGTCATTGGCCTAAAAGAAAGTGATTCTAAAAAGAAAAGATACCTTTTGATTTATTTTTTTAAGTTGTGTCTTGACCCTAGCAGTTCGGGGATGGAATTGCAACCAAATGACCCGAGAGCAGCAGTGCAGTGTTCTTGTTGGTTAAACTGTTCTGTATGAGACTCTTAAGATTGACTCTCTTGTCAACTTGTGCTTTGAATAACAATTGCTTAACGGAAGTATTGTAGTTACTGAATATAACTTAACTGTTTCTGGGGAGCGTGTGTTTTCTGTAACTAGTAGCTCTCCTCCTTAGAACTCTTGTTGATTGATTGGAGGAGGGAAACAGTCTCTGGTTCACTTCAGAACACAATTCCCTGAAATTTAGTGCCGTGCACTCAGCCAGTGACTGTCACCAGTGCTGTTGTTTGCTCTTTAAAGCTTATGCAGCACTCAAGAACTACCTGATTGCTTTTTAAATTTCATTTAAACAAATTCCTTGATAGAGTTAATGAAATTTAACATGACAGTCAGCTTCAAAGAAATATTGCTTAAAAAAAAGAACCCCAAAACAAACAAGAATTCTTTAATCCACCCTGCCCATGGTTCAGCCAGAGAAGGATCTCTGTTCAGATGGCAGAGGAGAAGCCTTTGTTCATGAGCCTTACCTGCCTGTGCATGAAACCAGGATCAGCAGGCGTCGGCCGTTGCCTCGCTAATGATTTGTAGCTGACAACACTGTGCTGTTCTGCCAGGGTGACAGCAGCCCCCAGTGCACTCAACCTTTACATCAAAAGTCAAAGCACACGGATTCAGCTCTTGCTTCCACTGCTGGCCTTTGATTTAATAAGCTCTGCTTTAATTTCTCCACAGTAAAGGAACGATGAACTGTGTCTCTGCTCTGGAGTTTTTGGACAATAAATATCATAGAAGGAGGGGGTGGGAGGTGCTGCACCAGAAACCAGGGAACCATTTGGAAGGCATGATCCTGATTTCATGCAGATGTGTAGGTAATAAGGGCTGGGGGAAGTGAGGTACAAATATAGACTAAATAAGCTGCTTTAATTCAACCCAGGCTATTTTTCCATGTGGAAGTGGCTCATGAAGCATGTCTTGGGGCTAGTGCAGCTGCCTAAAGTAGGCACCTCTGCTTTGCTGGATTTGCTGCCTGCTAGTAAAACCTTTTGAAGCTCTGATTTCAGCTTTGCAATGCAATTCTGAAAGGGCAGTGCTATAATTACTTTGATTTATTATTTTGAAATTCTAGTGGGAAAAAAAAAATCTGGGTTACATTCATAGAGCTCTGAGTGGAGTGAGTGCATTTTTAGTGCAGTAATAAGAATTCAGCTTCCCTCTGCCTGGGCTGGTAGTTTTTCCTTTTTCTCCATTTCTTTTGGTGCTAACAGCTACATTCAAGGAAGAAGCACATGCAAAAGCAGCATTGTGTATAAATTATAAACTTTTTCTATTGCTGTGCCCAGCATTTGACTGGGAAGAAGATACTATTAAAAACATTTTTTTTTCCACTCTCTTAAATTCATGCTAAATCCTAGAATGGGAGAAACTTTCCAGACCCCTGTCAAAGGCAGAAATTTTCTCCTTAATCCCCAGCCTGCTGCATGGCTCCTTAGAACTGCTGAACAAGTTATTTTGCTTCTCTGCTGAAACAACCACTGATCCTGATAGTATCAGCACTCCTGCTTTTGTGAAACTCCTGTTAGGAATGTGTTTGTGATCTTATTTGGAGTGAGAGGAGGGAGGAGAGGGAAGGTGGCTCTCCCTGAGCAGAGGCATTGCTTGTTGCAGAACCTCTCCCCTGCTCACTGAGAGCTGCAGCACTGTATGTCAGGGACCTGCCTTCTGGGCTAGCTGGTCCCCATGACCAAAGGGAAGCCTTTCTCATGGAGTTGTGTGGGTTCCATTTAAAAGCCACTGGCTTTATCAGGATGTGCTGCCTGCCCTTACCTGTCTCAAAGGAGTGTTCAGCAGACTTTCCCAGGTAATTGTGCTGGGAGATGCACTCGGCTACATCATTTCCCAGCCAAGATCTGCTGCCTTCCTCCTGCCCTGAACCATTGAACTCTGAGATTCATGGTGAGCTGTATTGTCACCACTGTGGGACTGCAGTGGACCAGTAAAGTCTGGAGAAGGTGAATATGTGGCTACTGGTGATTGTAGAGGTGTCTGGGAAGGTACCCAGCAGATTCTGGTGCTAGTGCAGGTATCTGTAGAAGCATCTTGAACAAAATGGGAATTAATTTAAATCTAGAGGAGACTGCTGCTCTCACCTTCTGAGTATCTTTTTGTCAAGTTATTTTGTGGTGAGCCTGAAGACTCTTCAGAGTAAAACACTAGTTCTCAGAGAACCGACTGGTGCATTACCCCAAGGGTAACAGAGACCAAATCTTCCTGTGTCCAGAGTCTCTTCTATGTCATGGAATTAGTGGTGGTTAGCCTCAGAACAGCTCAAGATGCCCAATATCCTCAGTTGTATTTATTTTTTTCCGTTTGTGTCCACTTTCCTTGGTTTTAGAAATGGGCAAACTGTTCTACTGTGCTTCTGTTTCCTGTGGCAGCTCCCCCAGTGAGCTTTAGCAAGTGTCTTCCCCAAGGATCTGCTCTCATCTTTCGTTGGTGGTGGGTGTGCTTCTGGGGAGCTGGTCTGAGATCTGGCTGGTTTGGAGTGAGTGATATTTCTGTCTGTCCTTTCCTCTGGCTTCAGTTTTTGGGCAGCTGGGTAGGAAGCAGGAAATCCTTTCCTGGGAAAAATCCTCTCTGGGGAAATAATGGTAAAATTTCACTGCTCACCCATGAGGACAAGGCTTGTATTGCTCAGTGTCACTGAGAAACAGCAGTACATGTCATCTTAAAAGATATCCTACATCCAAAGAGAAATTTGTTGTTAGAATCCATGATGCTAACTGGGGTGTAAGACTAACCAGCCGGAGAGACAACTCCATGTCTGTGGTAGAGGTGATTGGCACATGCATCAGGGAAGGGTTCTGCATCTCAGCCAAGGGCAGCCAGGGTGGGCTCTGTCTAAATTGCATGAGGATCTCTACTTTAGCTTATAGGAGGCCCACACATGCAGGTATAAAAGCTCTATGTTGACTACTTGCCAGTGATTGCCCCTGCATGTAAATTCCCCCTGGGAAATGAGGGTCTTCCCCATCACATTTCCGTGGCCAGGCTGGCAGTGCTCCTCTGTAGCTCCTTGAGACTAGCTGGATGACTCCCAGTTGGTAGCCTGCATTCTCTTGCAGGAACTGGTTCTGGTGTTTGTACCCTCAGGTGCCTTTGAGGGTTTAGGTTTAGGAGATAGGGGTTTTTTTTTGGAGCAAAGATGTTCATGTTCTCCTTTTATGTGTGTTCTATGAATGCATCCTCTTCTCTGGCAACAGCCTTGATGTGCCTGCTATTAGGCTGTTCCTGGGAAGGCCCTGGGGACTTTTCCAGCTGTAGGTATCCTGCTGACTAGCAGGAAGGAGAGTGTAGTTAAAACACAAAAGCAGTGATTGTTTCCTCGGGGGAAGGAGTCAAACCAGCTCTGTAGCTGGAAGCACTTAAAACATCCAGTGCTCAAGACATGAGCAATCTGGGCTGATCAGGAACTGATGATAAATACGAGAGAGGTTTGAGTTTTGCAGCCCATGCTTATGAAAAAGATCTTCCTCTTTGGACAGAAAACGTTCTTTTTCCATATCCTAGTAATGTTGCCAAGCTCTATTTTCTCATTATAAAGAGAAAACACACTGAAAATAGGTCAGTCTGGCTTTATAATCCCAGCCCCATTTTCAGGACTGTGATGTTTGTGTTGCTGATACACAAATGGGTAGTGGATGTTTATTTAAAAAAAAAAAAAAGAAAAGAAAACCCCCTCATTTCTTTGTTTGTTTTTCAATGCCTGCTACACTCATCACAAGCATCCTACTGCAGTCTTTTAAGCTAAGGGTGGATGGGTGGACGTGACACTGCAATGATTATCCATTCTGCCTGCATGTGGAAGTTGGAATAGTTGATTAACCAAATGAGATACAGCTGAAAGGGGTAGCTCGGCGTCGCATGGCTGTTTCCACTGGGGCTTGCACAGGAGAAGCAGAGGCACTCAGATATTCCTTTGGTTATTTAATAGCCTCTGTCTATTCAGGGCCTTTAAAAGGTGCTCTTGCTGCTTTTGGCTGTGGACTATGGTGATTAATATGAATTCTTTGTGTAGAGAGATTTCTTCTGCATGAAGAAAGTGGAGGCGAGTTCTGTTTCTCGCTCGGCGCAAGCCTTTACAGCCACAGCCTGCTTTGATCCAGGCAGACACCAGGCCCCAAGGGAAGGCTGTAGTGTGCAAAGTTCACAGGCTGCAGAACTGAATTCTATACATTGCACCAAGCAGACAAACCCTCTGTCTTTAATAAGAGCTCTGGCCTTTGTGCCTCTCTGTGTAGCTGTTGTGTAAGCTGCAGCTTCGAAGCCTGCTGGAGTTGTGAGCATGGTGCTTTCAGCAGTGAGTTCAGCAGCTGAAGGCAGACTCTGCAGGTGCTGGAGTGTGATATGGGCAGCAGGGTGTTTGATTCCTTCTGGTCTGGAGTGGAAACTTTCGTCATGGGAGGAAGCAAGAGGGGAGGAGCAGACTGGTAGGGACTGCAGCGCACCAACTTAGCACCTAGCTAACCCCCGAACTCTGTATGAGAGCCTCTCTGGGTTGGATCTTGCCTAATTCTGACTGATGCCCAAGGCTATGGCCAGCTTATATTTTGGTGGTCTTTATCAATAAAATTAACTTTGAATTGAGACATTTGTTCAACTTCCCTCTTCTGCAAAAGCTCAGTTGTGAGATCCTGGCCCAAAACGAAAGGGGAGTGTGTGGGGTGGGAGAGAGAGGGGGGCCGCTATGCTTGTTCCACATCAGCTCTTGACCCCTTGGAACATCACCAGATCAGGATGAGCTCCTGACATATAAGAGGACATGTAGCCTGTCAGGCAGTCACAGCCTGCAGCAGTGAAATAATTTGTTCCCAATCACACTGTAAAGCTCTCATGTAACTCTTCCTTGTCCTTGCCATGCAATGTGCATAGCTAGTACTAAAGAAAGAGGACTCTTATTTTGTACATAGGTTCTTCTAGGCACAGACTGTCTCTCAGCCCTTACTAGTAAAAAAACGTACCCTGGAGCAACATTGCTATGTGCATCTTGTTTGTCTCTGAGGAACCGTGTCTGAGCAGGGCTCTTCTAACTCTGAGGCTGTCTGGGATCCTTCCTTGGTCAGGAGTCCCAGTGTGCCATCTTCTGACTATGCACGACAGCCCTAGTGCCCAGTGGAGCTGAGTGTTTGGAACACAGCACTGAAAGAGTCTGCACAAGTTGGGACTGGTGACTTGCTGAGAACTTCCCTGGGCACTGATCAAGGATGAGCGCCCCCACACATTCATGTGTCTCCAGTGAGCATGTAGCAACAGAAATTTAACTCTGCTGAGCCAGGGGTTCCTGAACTGTGCAACTGGTAGCTTGGGAGCTACTTAAAGTCTGACAGGTGCTTGGTAGCAAGTCTGGACTGTGTACAAGGAGAAGCCTGTGTGAGCAGGGCAAGCCACCTTAATATTTTTGTCATGCTCTTCAGCTCAGAAAATCTATGTATGTGATTTATTTTCTCAGGGGTAGTGAGAGCAGCAAGGCTGTGTGTGTGTATTGTTCTACTCTACCCTCCTTGGAACAGCATTACTTGTTTTCTTCTTGTAAACTGTTTTGGGCTTCTGGTGCTTTAAGTGCAGGTCATCCAGCCTTCCTGGCACTCATCATCAGCATGTTTACATCACTTCCCCAGTACTACTGTGGTGCATGTCATCAAGGCAGTCTCTGATCTTAACTTTTTACTCTGCACTTTATTTCCAATAGGTTCCTGACTTGCTGTCACCTTAATTGTCACTCTTCCTTCCCCTGCTTTCCCAGCTGTAAAATTGTGCCTCTCTGCAGATCTGGGAAGCTTTGAGAGCACCACAAAAGGAGCTAGATACAGCTTTGCTCTATTCACAACTCGGTAAATAAAACTTCACTCAATTGCTTGCTGTGTAATTCACGCATAAAAGGCCTGTCATTCTGATCTCCCCCACATCATGCTTTAAATGGAAAGGATGGAGTGAGACCTTCTAGTATAGCAGCACGATTTCACCGTGGTGCGGAATGGTCTTTGAGGGTAATTTATTGTCATTAATAACACAATGCAACTGCCTTGGCAGGAGCATACATGATGAATTTGGCCTTCATCATGGCCTTCCAGAATTTAGCATAGATCTTGTGACACTTGGTAAGTCTTCTGTATCCTCAGAGGGTACAGGAACTACACTAGCTTTCCAGATAAAGGCAGCAGCAGTGAGGAGCCTGGTTTTTCATCCTCAAATTTGAGAGGAATTAAGAAATATTAATCATATTCTGGTATCCAGGTTCTTATACCTTCAGCTGCAAAGTGCTTCCTAATCATGATGCTTGAAGTCCATGTGTTATAGTGGTGGCCTGGAGAGCACCCTGCTGTCTCCTGCAGTTGAGCAGCAGTGTAGCTTTTTAAGTGTAAAGTTTTCACAGGATCAGTTAAAGCTGAGTTCTAAGGTTCATACATGGCTTCTCTAATCATCTCTGCCATCCTCCATCCCAGTTCTTCACATCTCTGAAGTGATGCTCAGTTCTGCAGTTCCTGATTTACTCGACCGCAGCAGCTTTTCCTAGTTTTTGCCTCATCCTCTCCAGAAGTGAGCTGCTCAGTCCTCTTTCTCCTTGCTTACAGAACCCAGAAGACATTTCCTTTGGTGGAGAAAAGCTTGGTATTGCTATCCCCTTCTGATGTCATGCACTCCTCTAAGTGTGCTTATATCAAAGGAACTTGGAAGCTTCCAACCTCTGCTTACATGCCTGGTGATGTGTAAGCTGTGCCTGTGTTTCAAAACAGCTGAAAGTTCTCAAAAGTAGAGAATCCTGTTTGTTTTTCAAAGAAAGATTCTCTTTGCCTCTGTGCACACTCTGTGTTCTGCTTGACAGGGCTCTGTACTGAATTAGCCATGTCATACACCTCAATCTCCTCTGGTGGTGTGTCCCTTGCAGGGCTGGCAGTAGTATTGCCCATGTTATTGAGAAACGATAGGAAGAACCTGAGGAGCTGGTTCTTGGGGGATCCTCTGTGATATCCCAGGCTGAATTAAGGAAAAACTCAGCCTGGAGTTCCTAGTGCTCATGTGACACCTGTCCCTGGACTGCCTGTTTGATCAAGAACAGTAGCAATCAAGTTTGAACAGTCAACAAGGCTTCATAGCCATTCAGTGTGCAACGGCTGGATTCCAGGGCTCTTGCCGTCTCACCTTGTGAAGTTCTGCTTAAGAAGTGATGGATAGTGTGCAGAAGAGATAACATCCTGTCCCGGTTTGGGGTCAGGGCAACCCCCAGACCGATAACAGACCGCTCTCTATTAACCCCCCTCCCTCCCCAAAAGGGGA
>JAOEGS010021796.1:55187-65730 GCA_025447755.1 Corythornis vintsioides | reverse complement strand
AGTTAGTTAGAAAACCTGAGCTGAAAAGTAAAATCACTGAAGAGAATTTGCTCGGTTTTCATCCAAACCAGGACACATCCAATTGCTGTGACTGGCTGTTAAAGCCTTTCTTGTAGAGCTGAGTGAGACCTGCCTCATTACTGTGCTGGAGGAGGTGGTTTCTGCAGTGTAAGCCTCTTGGGCAAGGGATCTCTCACTTTCTTTCCGGTTTGTGAACATGCTCTGAACACATGATTGATAGCTTGACAACAAAGGCTTTGGTGGTGAAAACAGCTTCAGATCTTCCTAACCTGCTTTGTAGTTTTCAGCTTCCTCTCCTGTGCCAGATGGGCTTAGTGAGAGGCTCTGCACATCCAGCTCAGAAATCACCCTCCAGAAAGGAGTGAAACTTTCCATCACCATCCATACTGACAGTCAGCGAGCAGTGAAACGTCTGTTTTGGGGCAGACGGTGCCAGGTGGGCTCTGGGTGCAGCAGATGGTTGAAAGTTGCTGTGGTCCCATTCCAGACATGTTCATCCCAGCCTGGCTGTGATGGTATTTCAGTGCTGGGTCTCAAGACAGTGGGAGAATTGTGACTCATTTTTAGGTAGGTGGGGTAGAGGGCAGGTTGGTGACTCTTTGGTGGTCCTGGTAGCCCTGCAACACCTCTGAGGAAGCAGAGGTTTCCTGGGTTACCTGCAGAAAATAAGACTCTGTGCTGGGCTGAAGGCCAGCATTGCATAGGCCCTGGATTTAGTGATCTAGCCTTTGCCGGGCTGCTGCACCCCACTGTAATCCTTTGACACCCAGTGTTTCCAGGCAGGTCAGTATGGATCCAATCAGACCTTGCCTGTCTGCACTGCTTCCTCTTCCCTACGCTCACCTTCTTGCTTTGACCACTCCCCACTGAATGGCTGCCAGCCTCTGCCAGCTCTGCCTCTTAGAGCTGCCACTTGTGATTCCTGAGTGAATAAATGAGAGCCTAGCAAAGAGCAAGCATTTGTTACAGCAAGTTTTCTTCCCCCCCACTTTCTTCAGATACAGCACAAAGAACCCCTCTCTGCAGTCGGAGACGGTCCATTACAAGAGAGGGGTAAGCCAGCAGTTCTCCCTGCCTTCCTTCAAGATTGATTTCTCAGACTGGAAGGATGATGAGGTAAGTCTCTTATCAGTGTCCCCTCCTTTACACAACCCTGTTGTTCCAGAAGAACCAAGTTATCTTTCCCAGCTGTCGTGACTGTTTTGTGGGTGTGAGACACTGGGGCCCTGGGAGGAGCAGGTATGAACACTGTGAACTTGGCAGATACATGAGGCAAACAGGGAAGAAACGCAAAGAATTGACTTTTGATAGCTCTGATCACCTGGCATCCCAACATCTCGTTTAGGAGGGAGTCTTCAGGGACTGGCACTGAAGCTTTTCCTGGAGGAACCCACCGCTCCTCAGCCTTCTGGTCCCTGTCAGCCAAAGAGTTTGTGGGGGACTAAATGTTTGTCTTGATTTCTGTGCTTTGGTGTTTCTTTAGGGTTTCTTTTTGGCTCATATGGCTGATCCTTTAGAACAGTGGGTCTCCAAAGTGAGATGCATGCAAGGTGATTTATTGCAGTGCAGGAAGAACTTCAGCAGTACTTATATGTATCTTTTAAATATACATACATACATTGGGAGTAAGTGCTCAGAATATTTCACTGATGGGACAAATAATCAAACTGGTTTGGAGACCACTGCTCCTGTTTAAGGGCCAAGTCCTGCATTTTTATCTGTAGCAGTCCAGCATTGTGGGGTGATACTCTCCCTTCTAGGGCAGATTCACACTCATGCAATAATGCTGAATAAGGCAATGCCTCCTTTAAGTTTAACCCATAAATGCAAACAGCAAGGGCTTGGTTTTAATTAAGCTCTGTGGCTTTTACTACATAGCAAGATTTGTGGAGTCCTATTCATTTTGGTGCCTTTGCAGAATTCCAGCTCTCTGCTTCTTAAGCCTCTGAGCTTTGACCCAAGCACTTCCCCTGCATGTGCTGAAGGGCAGGGAAGCCTTGATCTTCCCCCTGCTCTGAGCAGAATTGCTGTGATTTCTGCTGAAGAGGAGTCAGTGTGTAGCTATTGCTAATATATTTGTTCCTACGGTTCCCTTTCCCAGGTCAACGCTGATACCACACTCATTTCCTGACCCAGGCCTGTCTAAGAGTATTGTGTATGTGAACCTTGGTAGATAACTCTACCTATTAAAAAACAACAACAACAACAAGATAACTCCTACCTATTTAAAAGGAAAAAAAAAAAAAAAAGGAAAAAAAGAGTAATTTTTCATGTACTTTGAAAAGATTGAATAGCTATTGTCTAGAAGTTATAGTTATAACTATAATCAGTCCCGTGCCTTAACAAATGCTGTGGTGGTTACCAAGGGCCTACAGAGTCTGGTCTCCTGATGTCTTGCCTTCTCTGCCAATATATGATTTCACAAGTTCAGTCTAAGCTGGAAGAGCTGCTTTTCAATCCCTTCTGTCATCTGAGAGAGCTGAAGAATAGAAGCTCAGATCCCTTTCTTCTTAAAGAACTGAGAAGCTTGATTTTCACTTTTGTTCCTGCCAGCTAGGTTTTAAGTCGAGTACTAAAGTCATGTCCCTTTGACAGCTTAAAGGGAGAAATGCTGCAGAAGTAAGACTCTAGCTCCCTTGGCTTGGTTCTGCTGCACCCACTGTCACCTCTTTTTTCATTGGTGTTCCTGGGAGCTCTGGTTGTGGAGAAAATATGGAACAAGCACTGCAATTCAGAAGAGTTTCTTCTCCCATTTTGGCTTTGTGTGTATAACAGCCCTTGTCCTCTCAAGTCCAGTAAAATGTATATGGCCAAATCCTCTTAACTGGCCACCAAGACACAGCCCTTTAATCTGAGTGTTACCACTCAGCTCTGTACAACTTCAGATTGCTTTCCAGCTTTGTTAGTGGGGTTTTCAAAAAAACCTACATCTACCTCATATTTTTGCTCAGTGCAATACTCACATGTGACATAGTTCTTAGCTGGCCAACAGAAGGGAAAATAATGTTACGTCAGGTTGTTGTGTGGAAGACTATAAAAGTTTACCGTGTCTTTGTAATATGCTGGTTTGCTTGCAAGCTATAGTGTATAGCTTGTGTTGAGACAGTTGTTTTCAGATCCCTGCAAACAAATGTGGAATGAAGCCTAAAGATGCCTTTTGTTTGAGAACGTCGAAGTTTATATCGTAAAGCCACCACAATTCTGTGATGTGACTTTCCCTTCAAACTGACAAACAGTAACTGTTGTCATACGGCAATAAATCAGAGCAGGAAGCAGAGCAAAACCATAACCTTCTTTCAGTGATTTTAATCAATTGTCCCCAGTGACTTTTCCCTCTGTGGCATGCCATAATGGTTCAAAAATGGAAGCTGGAAAACAGTGGCTCAAAGATCCTCTTCTGGAACAAATATTGAGAGGTTAAATTAGATTTTTATGTTACACTGCTGTTTTGGAAAGAGAAGAGATCCTGGTAGTTTAAAGGAGGAATAAAATGTAAACCCATCACACAGAGGATGAAAATTGATATCCCTCAGATTTGCCGACTAGTGAGGTGAAGCCATGGGGTCTTCCAGCACATGCTGCCTGTTTGAAATCAGGAATCTGAACAGCTCTGTGTGTATAACAAAGCTTTGTTATGCAGCTAAGAGTTGCTTCTAGAAAATGCTGCAGAAGCTGAGTGGCCCCAAAGGCATGAAACCTACATGAGGAGCGTGCATCTAGGGACAGAAAAGCAGTGGCCCTGCAATTCTCTCTTCCCCCTACACCTTCTGTGGAAGGTTGGTGAGCTGAACTAGGGATATCATCTCATGGTGTACTGTGGCACTAGGTATAGTTTGAGAACCTTGTCCTACTACAAATCACTCAGGAGTCTTTTAGGATATATTAATTAGTGAGAATTAAATGCTATATGAAATGCAAATGGGGATCCCTTGCTTTGCTAGCCGTGGCTGGTGTGTAGTGCCATATCAGTTTGTATACATTGTCGTTATTCTGCTTGACTCCCTGCTGGTGCCTGAAGTTTAAATCTTGCTGCTCTGTCATTGTGTGAGAGCAGCAGCTGGAGACCTGTCAGGAGGGGCCTTCACTCCTCTGATGCTAACACTGTCCCGAGCGTTGCCTTCAGGCAAGCCCACTGTGTGTTGTCCAACCTCATCTCACTTCTTTCCCTCAGCTGAACTTTGACTTGGATCGTGGCGTGTTCCCTGTGGTCATCCGAGCAGTGGTGGATGAAGGGGATGGTAAGTGTAGTGCTGTGCTCCCTTGGCCGCCTTCTAGCTCTCTGTGACTTCGTGTCACCTCCTTCAGCAATAATAAAAACATTTTACTTGTACCAAAGCTTGAGGAGACTTTCCAGAATAAAAGCATTTCATGGGCTCACCTTCACAGTATTAAAATGGCCCAGCTAACCATGGGTTCTTACATAAAAACATGCTTTTGAAAATACCCTCCATTTTTTACAGGAAAACTCCTCAGAATGAGGGTCAGCAATGAAAATGGTCCAAGGAAGTCACATTTTTCTCCAAAAATGGAGGCTGCTGTGGTCAGCAGGACCAGCATTTCACGTCTGCATTTTGTAACATTTTGTGCAAAATTTCAGAACAATTAGAAAAGAAAAAAATCCCTTGTTGATTGCATTGGTTGGTGCAGTCACTTGCTTGGTTCTTATGTTGTAGATGTGGAAGTTCCCAGAAACCCATTGCATTGTTTTACAGTCCTCCAAGCAGAGTGAAATGGAACTGGATTAAATCAGTTCAAAGTGTGACTAACAAAGCACATTTGTTGTTTCTAACAAAGGAAATTACTTCTGAAGTACATCTCAGTGATTTCAGACACTGTTAATAAAAATGACATATATGTATATTTCTTGACCATAAATATAAACCACCTTCCTCTGTTTATGGAGTTTTTGACAAGGTATTTTTACTTTCTCATGTTGGGCATGCCTAGAAGGACCAAAAATAGAACAGGAGGCATCATGGGAAGCATACATTTATACACATACCATGCCCAGTCTTAGCCAATAATACTGTCATCTATTTTAATAACCTGGAAAGGCAGTTGCTTTTAAATTCTCTCCTGGAAAGAATATCAGCACCAAAATATGTGATACTTCAGTGGGTTTTGAGGAAATTGTAGTGTATTTGGTTCTTTTTTAACTGATGTGACTGGAAAGAGCTAGTGTTGTGTGTTTGGAGCACCTGGAAAATTACAGCTGGCCTGGAACTGCTTGTGTTAAATAAAACTGAATGACAAATTAAAACAGCAGTCAGCGAGATGTTGGTTTGAACTGAATTCTGCCAGGACATGGTTGCAGTGCTGGCCCTCCCCAGTTCCTGCCAGCAGGATTGCTCTCTAGGGCAGGCCCCTTCTGGAGGGTAACAGGCCGCGCAGCTCCAGCCACTAACGCTGCTCCACTGCTATGGAGGAGCCGAAGGGAAGCGAGGCCTCTGAGCTCTTACTTGGCTGTTGGCTGTGAGAAGGGACCTGATTTCATTTACTGAGCTTGAACGGCCTTGCTCTTGGCTGGCGAGCGAAGCAAGCAGATGAATTCCCAGTTTTAGCCGAATTCCCAGTTTTAGCCGTTATGTTCCTATTGCACCCAGATTGCCCTGACAAATCTCAGTTACCTAGTGAATCTGCAGGCGTGCACTCTTCTCCCACATGCTTCTCTTCCCAATCATGGCCTGTGCCCTAGTCCAACCAATGGTTCCTCTTGCTGTCTCTGCTGCTTTGGGGGGGGGGCAAAGGAAGCTGTTGAGCTCCACTCTTTTAGACAACAAAGGAGCTGCTTCCTTCAGCCCTTAACTCTCTGGCAGAGAGCTGACAGTAGAGGCTGCCAGCTCTTCTGTGTGCACTGAGCCCAGCCCCAGTACTGGCAGTACCACAGTCCGGGCAGGGTAAGGTGGTTACACAGTTCCCTCCCTGACTCTGCAGCCTCTGTCTCCCATTTCCAAATGATCAGTCTGAACATAATTAATCAAAAAAAATGCAACCAGTTAAAGCTGAACAAAACCCCTGAGTCTTGAGCCAGAGAGATTGGGATTGTACCTCAGCTTCCGTTGTTCTGTGTTCTGTATTTGCTGAGGGAAACCTGAATGTACAGAAACCTCTGACAGCCCGTTCCCAATGCTGGGGGGTTAAGAGGGAAGCTTTGAGGTGGGAAAAGGGAAGATGTGATGTTTGTCTTTGGGGAAAAAATCAGAGGACTGGACAGAGATGTTTCAGTGTCCAAAATTGATATGAGATACATGTTTTACATAAGCATATTGGATTAAAGAAAAATAAAGTGGTAACTATCAGGGCTGGAAGTGCTGCCAATTGCTGTTAAACCAGATGGATTTATTAATATCTGTGATAAATTCAGGTAATTAAAACCAAGAATTTGAAGGGAGAGCAGAATCCCACTGAGTGCTTTGTTTTACTTCGTCTCTCCAGCCTCTGAAAACAAAGTGGGATATTTTGGAGCACCCAAGATAATGAAGGCATGTGTGTGTAGGGCCTACCACAGAGCTCAGCAGGGTTTTGTTCTTGCTTTACAGGAGTGTGAGATGAAGCAACCTGACTACAAGATGATAAAAGTTTTAAATTGCAAGAGATGAAAATAGAATAGATGGCATTTTAGAAATTGTGAATGGACTAAAATGAATCTCATGGTAGTTTTATGCTTGGGGTGTTTTTAAGGTTTAACCAGGACTGCTCTTTCTCTTTTTTCAGTAGTTGTTGAGGTGACGGGTCATGCCCATGTTCTTCTTGCTGCATTTGAAAAGGTAAATGAGTTATTTTTACTCCTCTGTCCCTGTCCTTGTATATATAAACATTTCCATGGGTCATTAGTTTGTATTTATATAACAGTTAGCACAATGGAGTGCTGGCCCATGACTGGGGTTCCTGAGTGCTGTTGTGGTACATTAATTGCTTGCAGTAGCTCTTGTGCAGCCTGTAATTATCATTTGTACCTGAGCTGGTCACTTAGCTAATTGTAGCTGGTGTTTCCTGTGTGTGGGGAGAGGGTGTGCCTCATGGTGGTGATGTTTGAGGGAGGAAGATGTTGACCATGGCTACTCCCATGCAGCTTTCCAGGTCTGGTGATCTTTTTGCAGAACTGGATCTGCTGTGTCTAGACTCTGTTGCCATTATCTGGCCTTAGTTCACATGCAGGATCAAGCCATTCTAAAGAATTAGGGTACATCCTACATAAAGACTTTGACCTTCACTACTTTTTGGTGGCGTGTTTGATGTAGCTGATGACTCCCTACATGGTAAGTCTGTGCTGAGCTGTGTGTATGAGCCTTGGGTAACAAAAGCTCTTTCCATGATAACTGGACCCTGAAAACAGTTGCAGGGTTCATAACTGCACCATGATGCATCCAGTTGTGGTAATACTGCAGATGCATATCCTGGGCAAGTGATCCTTGTAGTGATGTGTAAAGAAGAGGCAAGAGATGCTGGAGAAGAGCTGGGCATGTAGAGGGGAGCAGCACCAAAGCTGTGCTATTCAGAACTTCCCCATTTCCAGGCTGGCACGTGGCTGACTTCTCTTTCTCAATCTGCATGGCTCCTGCGTGGCAAGTTGCTAGGTCTTACTCTTGTTCCTCTTAGGTGAATAATGTGGATGGTGTCAAGCTGAGTCAGAGGTCATGGGAAGCACTGTCAGTCCTGAGGAATCCATGTGGCTGGAAGATGCTCTAAATTTTCTAGGTTGCGTTTTTGTTGGACTTAGTATGTGAAGAAAATGAGTTTCCCTGTGTTAGAAAGGCTGCTCTGAGCACTGGCTCTGTAGGTAATTCTACTCCTGGCAATGAGATCTGTCATAAATGAGATGGGACAACTTACTGTCCCTAGGACAATATAAGGGATGTCATTCTTCTCACTTCCTCCATGTCACAGCCTACACATTTGCCTTCCTCACCTGTGAGGCTCACTTGTGCTCCCCTGGCTATTGACATCGTGGCTTTGTAGTTGTATCCAGATTCAAATTAGGTTTTGAACTTGACAAAAGTATGAATTTTACTTACCAAAGAGTGTCTGGTTGCTCTTTTCCAAGTATCCAAATATAGTGCTGTTGCAGTGAGCCCGGCCTCTGTGGTCAGGGAGTAGAGCTCTCGCTTGGACCTGGATTTGTCCCAGCTTCCTGTTCTAGCATTCCACAGCCAGCACTTGGTAATAGCACCTTATAGAAAAACAGGAAAATACACAGTTACTGGGAATGTATTGGCATGAGGTGAAGTGAAGCTTTGGAAATTTCTGTCTCTGACATTGGAAAGTGGCTTGAACTGCTTCAGCTTTGGAAACATGATTTCAAGGATTATAGGTAAATTCCACCTACTATGCAGAACTTCTGAGCATTCTGGATGCACACAGGTGATGGCAATAGGCCTCATAATGTTCATGGAGCTGAATGAGGTGTGCAGCAAAACAGTGAACCAACTACAGCGGGTCAGGCCATTCCAGCAGTTCTGGGTTGTGTCTTGTGTCCAGGTCTGAGCTCAAGTGCTTCCCCAGTTTTTCTAGTCCCTGTGCTGTGAGAGGGAGATGCTGTCTGGTGGGGCCACTTCTTGCTTCTCATCTTCCATTGAATGCTTAAAAATCAGATCAGAATCTTTCTTTCGATAAAAAAATCATAGGGCATAGTGCTCATCGAGTCCTTTCTCCTCCCTCTTTGATTAAAATATATTGCCCATCCTTAGAATAATTGCAGCTTTTGAAGTCTATGTCCATAAATCCAGAAGAGGTCCTTGCTAACAAGCACTGCTGCTGTTCACTAGAGCCTGCTCAGAGGACAGGCAGACCAGCAGGCCTTGATAATTTGCTATTTATATGGATCTTTTAGATCAAAATAGTGTCCTTGATGCTGTGGGTAGTCTGGTGTTGCAGCTCTTCCAAATGCAGAGACTTGGCACTTTGGGTTTGCCTGGAAAACAGAACTGTTTTGTCTTTGCTGCAGTGTGTTGTTCATCCTTCTGAAACTCCTCCGGCAAACAGCTGTACAGCTGCAACTGGCGACAGCCGCAGGGCCTGCTGGAGCCTCCCCCACGGCTCCTTTCCTGATCTCTAGCCTGGCAGGAGAGTTGGTTTCTCTCAGTTTACTTGGCCCCCATGGATGATGGAGAAAATAGCAATAGCATGGCACTCCTGTCACCAGTTCCGATGCCAGCTATACACAGAGTTGTTCCAGCCGTGCCTGCTGCTACTGAGCAAATGAAAGGCTTGAGGTTGTCACCCAGCTCTGAACACGGCAACGCGGAGCACATGTGACTTGTTCCTGACTCAATCCAGTGTACAGGCTTTGTTCTCAGCCTCATGCCAACCCTCTGCTCTCTCAGGACTCCCTAACTGGAGGTTATTTAGGGTGTTAAGAAATAACCCCTGCCAAGTCTTGCTGGATGGGTCAAAGAAGTGTTTGCATTCAGCTGGACTGCTTGCAACCCAAAGGCATCCAGTGTGCCAGGGGATTTTTGTGTATGCTCTGACCAGCTTCCATGAGGCGAGTCCATCTAGCTCTGTCGTGGGGCAGACAAGGAACACACCAGTACCCTTCCCATCAATTCAAGCTGTCCTGCTGTAGCTACACCACCCTTTCCTTAGCTAACAGACACCAGTTCTGAAAGTCTGTTTGACTCTTAATTTGTACCCTTCAGCTATCTAATGCCTTTCCTTTTCTTTTTTTCCTGCTAGCATGTTGATGGCAGTTTTTCCGTGAAGCCGTTAAAACAGAAGCAGATTGTAAGTACCTGTTTCTTGTCTTCATTAAAAACATTTGCTGTTGTTCCAGAGGTGCCTGGCTGTACTCAGAGGGAAGTTTTGGTTAGTTCACTGAGAGCCTGAGATCTCTTTTGTTAGCTCAGATATCTCAAGCAAAGGCAGTGAGCTGCTGGCAGCTCTTAATGGTGGGTTGGTTGTTGCACATCCAAATGTGTGTTGGTGTCGTTTATCTGCCAGTTGCCAGAGGAGGAGAAAGAGCAAGGCAGAGATGATTTTCTTCACCAAGATGCCCAGAAGCCTTTATTTATTTAAAGCTCTTTTATACCCTTTTAACTTCAAAGTGATTGGACTAGAAGCCAGCCACCCCCTGGGGTGATTGGCTGGGGTGCCACAACACTCATAGTCAAAACATCTTTCTACTGTTTTACAAACAGCTGCCATCAAGGTCACAGCTGGTGGTCTTTGTGATCCCACAGGAAGGATAATTCCTTGCAGTAGCATTTTAGCATCCACATGTTGGGGGAACAAATAAGGCAGTGTGGGACTAGGAGGGCAATGGTGCAGGACTCTCGCTCTACTCCTCTGGGAGACAGACACTATGTATAGATGCAGTCTATCATATACGTTCCTGCCTTGCTGGCATTTGGTGCTTGAATACAAAGGCCCAGACTTGCCAGGGCAGTGGTGGAGTCCTCATCCCTGGAGGGGCTTCAGAGCCCTGGAGATGTGGTTCTGAGGGACATGGGTTCATAGATTCATAGATTCATAGATATTAGGGGTTGGAAGGGACCTAGAAGATCATCTAGTCCAACCCCCCTGC
>JAOEGS010021796.1:0-55087 GCA_025447755.1 Corythornis vintsioides | reverse complement strand
CAGCAAACTTGCTGAGGGTGCTCTCTACCCCCTCGTCCAGGTCATTGATGAAAATATTGAATAATACTGGACCCAGCGCAGACAGTGCTGGGTTAATGGTTGGACACAATGATCTTAAAGGTCTCTTCCAACCAAAACAATTCTGTGATTCTGTATTCATTGACAGTACCTGATCTCCTCAGGTTCTGTGTTTTGTATAGTATAAGGATCTCTTGGTGTCCTACCCAAAGGCTGAAAACTGTTAGCTTTCCACACCTTCATTTTAAAATTAGGGGATCATCTTCTCACACCACAAACTTCCTTGTGCCCATGGTATCTTTGGAGTAACTCCAGGGACCTGAGACCTTTTGGCTCATCTTGCTTGTCCCCTACAAGTATCCTGGTACTTGAGCAGTCACAGACATGATCTTGCTTTGAAGCTGTTGTTTATGTACCTGCTTGCAGCCAATCTATGATTCTGTGAAGCTGCTGAGCTTCGGAGGGAGCAGGGCAGGGTGATGCCAGCGCTGCCTCTTCCTCACATACTCTTCTGACCAGAGAACATACTTGAGCTGATGAAAAGCTGCCCATTCATCTTGCCTGGGGAGTGGGGGGGGAATATTTTTTTTTTCAAACAGCACTTACATGTCTGTAACCTCTCTGAGTCACTGCTGGGATGCTGTGCTCACTAAGGCAGCGTGTGTACCAGTCTCCATTTCTCACGCTGGACTCCCCAAATTGAAGGCTGACTTGCTGGAGATGCTTTCCAGGGAAGTTCCCACCCTACCGCAGTAGTTCGCTGACTCCTGCAGTGAAACAGTGTGTGCTTGTCTGTCTTTACTGGCAGAGCCTGCAACCTTCCCACTCACTGTTTGCTTGTGGGAACTTTTTAAAAAAATTTTATTGGCAGTTGGTAAAATGTAATGCTTAGATGTTCTCTCCTATGGCCTTTAAAATAGAAGAAATCTCTTGCTATAAGAACATGCAGTATCCCTGAAACTGAGATAGAATCTGCACCCAGAAGAGCTTACAGCAGAGTTATAGAGTGTATGTCTGGAGTAAACCATCTGTATAACATGGTACATCCTTCCCCATCACTGCTTTGCCTCTGTCTTCCCCTCCTTGCCATTGCTGGGTACCTTCTGTGCATGTCAATCTCTAAAGCTCTTTGGGAGCAGGAAGCAGCAGCTAATGATCTGAACTGCTTTGTTCTCTCAGCTAAGTTATAATGTATGTCTCAACCTGTTCAAAGAAATGCAGCATAGATGAATACAAACAGATGGATCAGCAGAAAAACATGACCTGGACTTGGCTGGTGGCTCCTGTGTGCATCAGCTGAGGCTGTATATAGCAACAGAAGCCTTTGGAAGGATGACGTGGTGCAGGATGGGTCGGGAAGGCATGAAGGTGAAGGGCTGTATTTTGTACAATCACCTACTCCTTATTTACTCCTACTCTTTTAAAACCTAGAGATCTTTCTAGTAAGAGCCATATTGTACTGCTTACCCTTTTCTCACTGAGACAAGAGCTTGTCAGGATTTTTAGAGGGCACTGAATGCAGATGCCTCAGAGGCTTTGGTTTCTTCCTTCCTGACCTCTTCTTTGCTTTGAGCTGACCACTTCTGCTCTTGCTGGCACGCAGCGTGATCCTCTGAGGAGTCAGGATGCTGTAACAAGACTCTCCTTGAAATGTCAAGTTCCAATAAGACATCTCCCACATAATTGTTCCCAAACTTCCTGGGTGAGTTGTGAGCCGCTGCAGAGGATTTTGTTCAGCAGTCCAACAGCTGACCTCATTGCGGTGAAATGCAGGCCCAGAACAGATTGTCTGGAAGCCACACACTGGGCTGAACGGGGAGGCCCTGGAATTTGTTTGTTAAATCTGCTGCATCCCAGCTCAGAACATCTCTGAACTGGCACAGTGGCTGGATATAGCTGGTTCCTGCCCACACCACAGTGTGTGACGTCTTCTGCTGCACTGAAATCCTGTGGCAAAGCCAGTGCTCTTCTGAGCACCTGGCTTCACAAAAAGGAGAGCAGGGAAGCCAATATCACGTGGAAGTGCCAGAAGCCCTGGGGCAGATGAGCTGGTGAATCACTGGGCTCCCAGTGGCTTGGCTTCACTGTGTGGTGTCAACTGGACAGTTGCTAGAGATGGCAGGAAAGTGTTTCCTTCCCCTGTTTGCAAGAGGTGTTAGTTTGATATCTTGCAAGCCCTTCCCCATCTCACCAGTTGTGGGGTGTTGTGTGGAGGAACACGCCCTACTCTGGGAAAACTACTGCAGAGTACCAAATATTGAGGGACCGGTATCTTTGCACATCCTTGTAGAGGCTGCTCCTCATAGCACTAAGAGTCTTGTGCTGTACTTAGTGGCTAAGCTAGAGAATGCGTTTGTGCTGCTGGGACTCTGTCAGCCTTTCTTGCTTCAGTGCATTAATTCAACAACTGGAGGGAGTTTGCTGACAGCTGCCAGTGTTTGCACAAAAGCACACAGCTTGGAGGAGCATGACCCAGGTCTGGGACTGTGAGCATCTTCCACTGTACACAGAGCACTTTCTGCCACCACACAACCCAATTTAGAGATGCCACCAAGGGCCTGTGGATGGTAATTGTGGAAGGCTGATTGCCTCCCTTACTTGGCTATGGGGGCATGTTCCTTCTTGATCTCTAGGACAAGCAGAGTATTTGTTTCTTAGATGATATTGATAGTGACAAAAATGGCTACTTGGGGTCTGGACCAGGCAGGATGGGCACCACTTTCTGAGCAAGAAGAAACTCATTCTTCCAGCAGTCTTTTGCAATATTTGTTTCTATTAACTTTTTCGTGTAGCTGTAGGGGAGCTGGCTGTTGTGGATGCAATGTGGAAATTTTGTCCCATGGTGGGAGGGGAGGTGATCATGAAGCAGCAATGACAGAGCAGCTGGCACTCACTCCAACTGTTGTATTCTTCCCTAGGTTGACCGGGTGAGCTATCTGCTTCAGGAGATCTATGGCATCGAGAACAAAAACAACCAAGAGACCAAGGTAAAGGTGCTCAGCAGGCTCCTGCTCCCTGGGTTTCCAGCCTGCACCTTCTGCTTTTTGAGTTTAACTATGGGGCTTGGCAGAGCAATGTGGTGGCACTTTCCAGAATGACTGTCAAGTCTGTGTCATTTCTACAGGCACTGAAGAAGCCCAGGGATGACAAGTCCTCAGTATTGTAAGGCCCAAACAGCTGGTGGAGTTGTGCTGAGATAACTTTAGATAGTGTGAGAGTCTCCCTGGGGCTGAGTTTACTGGGAGCAAAGGGCATCAGTGCCCCTTGTGTGTTTCTGAATTTTAGGGCTTGTGGAGACAGCCATGGGACAGTCAAGGTGGTCATGCCTGTTCTCCTCAGGACAAGACAATGACAAGAGGAAATAGCTTTGAGTTTTGCCAGATTTAGGTTGGATATTAGAAAAAATTTCTTCCCCTTGATGGTTGTCAAGGCCTGTCCCAGGCTGCCTAGGGCAGTGGTTGAGTCCCCATCTCTGGAGGGGTTTCAAAGCCATGGAGATGTGGTTAGTGGCTCGCCAGTGTCCAGAGAGCAGCCAGAAGGAACCCAGTATCATGGAGGGATGTATATTTAAATGTCATAACCAGAACATTGCCTGTCTTTAGGCAGGAACTTCTGCTGAATCCCTTTTTGCTGCAGATCCCCACACAGATTCATGACTGCTCTGTGCTTGCTTTAGCCTTGTGTAGAGCTGCCCTTTGCTGCCACCTGGGCTGCAGAGTGTACCATGTGCTGGCTTCAGACTACACTGGTGTGTGTGGTGCCAAACAGTGGAGTAGCCAGAGAGCAAACAAGCAGAATTGCTTCTCCAAGTGATGCAGTGTTCTCCCCAGAGCATCCTGTGGTATCTCTCTGCCTGTGACAACAAGTAGCACCTGAAGAGACAGGAAGGAGATGTCTTTGAAAATATTTTTGTTACACAGGATCTGTTTAAGAGGATTGAAGGCTTCTGTTTGGGTCCTCTATAGTCTTCTGATGATCTGCTTCATCCAGCGATGACAGATTTGTGGCCCATCAGACAAGTGGCCTGGGGCCATTTTCATTTTTCCTAGGATGCTTATAGCAAACCATATGAAGGGAAAGGCCAAAGCCTGCCTTCCCTGCCTCCAAAATGGAGGGGCAGCATGTGTGACAGGGCAGACAGGCTTTTGCAGCCTCTTGCTGATGTAGTTGGCTGGCTGGATGTGGACACAGCAGCAGCAGGTGATGTGTCAATCAGTATGCACCAATTTTACACCAAGGTTGCCTGTGGTCTCTAGTGTGTGAGCCCTGGTGACCAAAGGGGGACCTCCTGAAGGTGAAGGGTGGTGTGTTGGGCAACACTTTTGTGACATTGTTGGGGAGACTGGAGTTCTTGAGTGTCAGTGAAGAAAGTTGTGGGTGGAGAGTGGACTTTTCCTCCCAGCAACATCTGGCTCGGTGGCTGTAACCTAGAACCCAGTCTGTGGGGCTCTGAGTAACTGAAAGACAAGTATGATGCAAATCTGTGTGGAATGGGTTCACACTGACCTTTTTACCAGGGTGACTGTGAGCAGGTGAACATCCCAGGGTGGTTCTCCTGCAGATGCACCAAAGCTTGTGCCAGGACAGGAGGCTGTCAGGAAAACCACTCACTCCATCACTTGTTTAAGAAACCTGTGGAAACTGGGCTAGACATGTTTGGCTGGGGTTCCTTCTGTTCAGCCTGGGGGCAGCCTGGCCTGCTGCCTGCCAATCAACAAGCAGCTCCTTTTGAGGAGCTCAGGACAGAACCCTGTGAGGAAGTTCTCTCTCTGTAGGAGGGCTGTGCGGGTTGGAGTTTGCTCTCCTTGAGAAACCTCTGCTGAGAGCTGCCAAAAGAGGATGCCAGTTCTCTCACAGACTTTTGGGTGGGAAACTCCCCCAGGCTCTGGAGTCCCTTGGCAGTTCATTTTGCCAATGTCTTGCTTCTCATTGCAGCCTTCAGATGACGAGAACAGCGACAACAGCAACGAGTGTGTGGTTTGCCTGTCAGACCTCCGTGACACCCTCATTCTGCCCTGCAGGCACCTCTGCCTCTGCAATTCCTGCGCTGACACCCTGCGCTACCAGGCCAACAACTGCCCCATCTGCCGGCTGCGTGAGTATGTGCCCAGGAACCATGGGCATCTTCCTCTCTGCTGGCCTTCTAAAGTAGCTAGCCCCCAATGGGGCAGGAGAAGGGCACGTGGCGGAGTTGCCCTTTGTCCAGTGCTTCCTCGCCCACTTGTCTTCTCTGGCGGATGGAGCTGAAGGTGCTGGTGCTCTGATCTATGCCATTTAGGCAGTTTCTGGTTTCTGGTAAAGATGATGGAAAATCCCCCAAGGAGGGGATGTAGAAGGTTTATCCTGAGAGTGTCTGACCAAGACAGCAGCCGGCCTCTCCAGAGGATTGTCCAAGTACTTCACGTGGTTATTTTTTCCCCTTCTGACAACCTTACTTAGACTTTACCATGGAGGCAGAGATGAGAGAGCAGTCAATTTGGAGTCCTTTGCTTTGCTAGGAGAGTTAGGAGGAGCTGCTTAACCCCTGCATTGCTCAGCTTCCAACTGTTGGAAAAAATGAAATGCCTCTTCTGGCACTCAGGCAGCACTTGCTGTATTCTGTGTCTTTTCTCAAAAGCACAGAGGCATAAGAGTCTCTTGAGAAAATGCTAGTCGTTTTGCTGGAAAGGACAGATCATGTGGTTTACCCTCTGTTTGGTCTCTGAGGTATTTGATTGTTTCTAATTGATACTTCCCAGGAAAAGACAGAAGAGCCTAAGGCACATGTTTGGCCAGAGAAATTAAGTCTAAATAGCTCAAACTTAAGATCTTATGAGAGGAAGTGCCAGACAGCTTTGACTCTAAGTAGCATAACTTAGAACCCAGGAAGAGCATTATTTCACCTGCATGCTGCAGCAGCGTAGGCTGTGCTTGTTTGGAAAGTGCCCCCATCCGAGACTTTCTGGAAATCTGCTTCTGGAGACTGCAGAGGCAGCAAGGATAGATTTGTACCCTAGTCATCTGGCTCTGGGCTGATCGTGCAAGTGGCAGAGTGAAACAAGAGCTGGGGAAATATCTGGGCTTTTCCTTAAGTACCAGTGAGTTCTTGCAGCTGCACCAGAGCAGATGTCTGCCATGTTTGTGTGTACCCTTGGTACAGAGGAACTAGCAAGATTAAAGGTGTGCAGACAGAAAATGGGACTGTGGGCAGGGAATGGAGATCAAAGCTGTTGTGTTGGGAGGACCAAGGGGTTGCTGTGCTGGAGACAGTACAGCCACTAATCCTCCAGCTGAGTCCTCAGCTCTTGCAGAACCTCTTGCCACTGTAGCGCTGACAGGTGGGTGAGCAGCTGACAGCAGGAGTGATGCTTCCAGCACCAGCTGGACCCCAGGGCTGGGACTTGTGGGGTCTGAATAAACCTGAAGTGGTGTTACATGAGCTCTTGCCCCCAACCTGTAGCTTGGGGTGTGTTGCCCAAGGCTGAGCTTGCATTTTTCTTACTGTGTTGTACAGAATCAGGTCTGAAGCACCTTTGTGTGTGGCTGTACCGGGGCTGGCAGTGCGTGTTCTCTGCAAGGGCTGTGTGTGCCCAGACTTTTTCAGCCAGCAAATCTCTTCCCTCTCTACAGTGATTTTCTAGAAGCCAAATCGCAGCATGTGGCTTTAGTGTGCTCCATGGCCCTGCTTCCCATGTAGCTCCCCTGTGCCAATGGTGTGTCTGCAGCAAGCTGAGGAGCTCTGGCATGCATCTAGCATGGTCTGGTTGTGCTTGGCCCTGCAGTCACCTGCCTACTGTTCTCTCCTAGCCTTCCGTGCCCTGCTGCAGATCCGGGCTGTGAGGAAGAAGCCAGGGGCTCTGTCACCAGTGTCGTTCAGCCCTGTCTTGGCACAGAGCGTAGACCATGATGAGCACTCTGTAAGTACTTCACAACTCCATGTATAATGCCTGGGCACCTGTCTCAGCCTGAGTAGGCAGTTTGTGCATGAACAAATTGCTCAACCTGATGGTTGGTGTCCCTTGGACCTTGGGAGGTGTCCCCAGGATGTGGAGCAACATCTTTCTTAGCAGTACAGCCTCTCCTGACAACCCTGCTAGTCATCCAGGATCTCTCCTCTCATGTACAGGCAATAGAGCTGGTTTTAACCAAGTGCCCTTCAGTCTTTTTGAGTAAACAAATCCACAGAAACCTCAGTGTGAGAAGGTTTCTTGGGGGCTTTCCCAGCAGAAAAGTGGCAGACTCTGAGCGTGACAGGGTGGGAGCTGGGAAAATGGTGGGGTGCAGTCTGACTTGCACACTCATTTGTGTGGCAGCACACTGCGATGAAATGCCCTTGCCACTGAGATTCCCAGCATGGTAGCAGAAAGGATTCTTTGTGCCGGCCTCCCTGAGGGATTGGGGTCTCAGCAGGCAGCTGAGGGAGCATGGGATGGAAAGTGTGTGGTGCTGGTGGCCTCAGGGCCTGGTGACACATTCCCAGTGCAATGAGGGCAGCAGGTCATTGCCTGAGCAGTGCTGCTGCTTGTCCCTGTTGAGACACATGAGATCAGAGTGAGGAAAGGGAGATCTGCATCTAGATCTTTCATGAGAACAGGAAGATTTTGTCACAGAAAAAGCCTGGTTTTATCCATCTTCACTCTGCAGCACTGTAGTCCTGCTGCCTCCTGCTGGGACTAAGAAATAAGGCAGGGGAGAAACCCCAAGAGTGGTTGTGAAGCAGAGAATGGTGCTTAGAGGAAGCAGATGCTGTCACCTAGAGTGAGGTGAGGAGGTGCTGTGTGTCTCTTCATGTCACTAACCTCAAGAAACAACTTGTTTAAAACATGGTTTTCTCTTGACAGTGTCCTTTTAAACCCCTTAAAGTGAGCACTGTCTGCCTGCCCAGCGGGAGGCCTAGGAAGGAAGCAGTAAGTGGACTTGACTGTGTCCATCTCTTGCAGCAGCTCTTTGGCAGCAGTGTCAGCTGTGGCAGCACCCCACGCACAAGGGCTTGCTGACACGCTGGCTCCATCCTGCCCCTGCACGGGCTGCCACCCTGTGAGCAGTGGGACACTCACAGCCCCTCAGCTCCCCAGTCTGCCTGTGGAGGAAGGGGCACTATGCAAGCAGCTCACTGGCACATCTGATACTGACTCTCAGGGACTGTCCCCAGGTCCTGAACCTGGCTGCTTTATAGTCTCTGGTCAAGATGTTCTTGTAGCTTTGTAGGGCCGTGAGCAAGCTGCTGTCCCCTTGGCTCACCCAAAAGTTTCCTTGCACTTGTCTCATCCCCTTGTCAGTTCGGGCACATCTTGAGGTTTCCACCCCTGTGCTGGGATATAGGGGTAGACAAATAGGCACAGTTGGACCTGGAACACTGGCTGTAGTGGGAATGGAGGGAGGATGAATGGAGCTTGTTGGGAACTCTCCAAGTTGGTGTGAGAGCATGTGAGTGGAACTCTGCACTAGGGGATAGTATGAATAACAATTGTGGGGGATCAGGAGCTGGGAAGGGGAAAGGTGAGGGAAGGGTCAGGAAGTGTCTGTGCCTTCTTTGTGCACTCCCACCAAACACAGCTACAGCTGTCACCAGTATCAATGAGGATGCAGTTTCCTTTGGCTCAAGTCAGCCTGGGTGCTTAGCCTTAGGAGGAACATGGTTTGCTGTGCTTGTCAGTCTGGAGAAAACCTGGTGCTGGCTTCAGATAACAAGCCCATTGCAAGCTTACTGTGACCCTGACTCTCTGAAGGCCTCCTTAGAGCAACTAGCAGTACTAGATGTCCTGCACACGAGCCAGGGGATTTTTGGTTTTGTCTCCCTGACTTTTCAGTCCACAAAACATCACCTCTGAGCTGCTGTGTGGAACGAGACTGTTTTGTGGAGAAGGCTTCTGGCCCCACCTCCTACAGGTGGCAGCAATGCTGAAATAAATGTTATCTTGCAGTCATCAGCTGTGTTGTTCAGCACAAGCTCATAACCATCATAGGACGAATACTTTGGAGCTGTGGGTCGATGCTTGACCCCAGGTGCCCCTCGTCCTTTCCTCCTTATCAGATCTATCTCCAACTGTGACCACAAGTGAGTCAGTTCAGTGATGAACTCAGACTGTATTATATTGGAACAGGAGGATTTTTGGAGTTAAACTATTGTTGGTTAAATGGCTTCACAAAGGTCCCTTTGACTGGCAGCTTAGGAAGTTAGGGAAGGAACAGGGTCCCTTTCCTCCTTTTTTGCAGAGGTGACTGCATAGAGCCAGCATTAGCAGCTGAAAGAATCAAGACAGCAAGGGAGATGGAAGTGGTGTAGGCTCTGAGGAACAGCTTTCAGCTGGTGCACATGGACTCCTCTCCTTCAGCTCTCTTAGTGACACTGTCTGTACTGTGAAACAGCTGCTGGAAGCACCAGTGGGGTGTTTGTTGAGCTGGAAGGGTCTCTGAACTATAGGAGAAAATTTTAGGAGAAAAAATGCAAATGTATTTTATATCAACTTTGTTAGCAACCTGCTTTTTCACCCTCCTTGCACAGCTCTTGAGAAAGTATGGCAGGTGAGGTGCCCAGCCATGTTCTGGGTTGCTGAGATGCCCAGTCTCAAGCACTGCTCTGGAAACTTGCCTGGACCATCAGTATTACCACCTACAGGGGAATGTGTGGCTGATGCTGGGGCAGGAGGCTGAGGCTCTCTGGAGAGGTGGCTGTGAGGATTGGCTGACTGGGAACACAGAGTGGGAGGTGCTGTGATGGATTGCAGTGGGGCCTCCCATTTCTAGGCGGGCTTTAAGTCTGATGAGTGTTTCTTAACCCGCTCCTCTCTCTCTTTCTCACCCACAGAGCTCTGACAACATCCCTCCGGGTTATGAGCCCATTTCCTTGCTGGAAGCTCTGAATGGCCTTCGCTCTGTTTCCCCCTCCATCCCCTCAGCTCCTCTGTATGACGAGATCAACTACTCGGGTGTAGTGGATGGGATGCCGCCTGGGAGCCGACCCCTTGTTGGGATGGACAGAGCTGTGGAGAGCAGCCACCAAAAGGGCAAGCGGAGCAAGTCTCCAGATAGGTCAGCATGGGGACAGGGGGGTCCGCTCCTCTTGCAAGCCCTGACAAGGGCTTGTGGCCACAGGTGCTGGGAGATGGGAGAGAGCTCTGGCTGATCCCCTCACTGGTAACACTGCCAACTCAGAATTTCAGGAGGCTCACAGGTACATGGGACATCACCTCTGTGTTCTGCCTGAGGTGATCAGCTTGTGTCTGGCTTTGTCCCCAAAAGAAAGAGGATTTGTAACAAGGTAGAATTTAATCCAGACTTTGGATGAAAATATCTCCTTTCCAATGCAACTAGTTCTTCATTTGCATTTGACATCAAAGCCTTGATGAATTTCAGCTTTCCTTGGAGTTCCCAAGGAGCAAAAGAATGGGGAGAGAAGTTACCTGAATTTCAGAGCACAAAATGCTGATTCATATAATTGAGTTGTTTTCTGAAGCCTCTTCTAGTGGTCTGGTGATGGAGGCTGTAGGTGGCAGCTCACTGCTAGAGCCCTTGCAGGGCCACACCTATGGGGTCAGCCTGGGTTTGTTCCTGGCACCCCTCACTGTGTTCCATTCCAAATTCTCCTTGGGGAATGGAGCCCTGAAGGTGTGGGGAGCAGTGTGGGACCCGAGCCTCCTGCTTTTCATGCAGAGGTGGACTTGTCCGTTGTGTTACTGTGCCAGAGCTCTGCAGCACTTGGCTCTGCCCCAGGAATGCTGCCTCTGTTCTGTGTACAACTGATACTGGGGAGCCTGGGTGAATTTAGCTTCATAGTTACCTGTTGGTGGAGGGACAGGGAAGGGGTGGTGACAACTTGAGCTGGTGGAACTACATCTGCCAGGGCCTATGGTGTTGGCAGAACTGTGGCTTCTTGCAAGCAGAGTTTCTTCTTGTCATAGCACACTACGTTCTCCCTCGTCTCCAATCCATGAGGAAGATGAAGAGAAGCTCTCTGAGGACTCTGACTCACAGCCAGCACTGAGTGGGGGTGAACTGGTCCTGAGAGAGACCAGCTCTCCAGAAGTAAGTCTGTGCTCTGCTGGGGAGCTGCTCTAAGCCAGAGCTCTTCTGGGATGGCCTTATTCTGGGACATGGGAGGTGCCTTATGAAGGGCCTGAAGGGCCATAGCTTCTTAGCACAAGCAGACTGGAGCCAACAGTCTTGGCTGCCTTTATTTACCCGTAGGGCTCCCTGGGGAAGGATGTAGTTGCTCCCTGTGCCCCTAATATGTCTTTGGGAGCTGAGGGGTTGGAAGGTCACTTGGCTGCCGTTATGTCAGAGCTGATCTTCCTCAGCTTCCTGGGGGATCCCAGCAGTGTTTGGGGCAGGGGTGGAAGCTGAGCCTGGCTGGGCTTTCAGCACCTGCTGCTGTTACCTGTAAACACCTCCTCCCCAGTCCTGGCCCATGGTGCCACAGGACTGATAAGAGGCGTCTTGGCCCCTCTGGGAAACAAGTCCTGACCCTGAGTGCAGCTCTCCTGAGAATGCCAGAGCTGGAGACAAGCACAGCAAGGGCGTCCAGCCCACAGAAGTAACCTGTGTTGTTCCCCTTCACAGAGTGTGGCAGAGGAGGAGATCGAGGAGGCCTCGTCCATGCAACAGGGTGAGTGTGTGCTCAAGCCGAGGAGGCAGCCAGGCCTCCTCTTGGTGTCCAGCTCCGTTGTGGTGGAACTGGGACAGCTGGGGAATGTACATAGGAGTTCAGAAATATCCAGCGCCTAAAATCCCATCTCTGTGCTTCACCAGGTGCCTGGTACTTCCCTGGTTAATCCTGGGAAACGGGGAACAAAATAAATAGATGCCCCTGGTTTATTTGCCAACCATCTCACCTTCCTGTGAGCTCTGCACAAGTAGGGCTGGCTGTGCCATGGGCTGTCTGCTTGCACTGCTCAGGGGAAGATGGCTGCGTGCACCAGAGTGGTCCTGGTGAGGCCATGGCATGCAACATGTGGCCCATGTCTTTGGGACAGGTCTCTGGTGCTCAGCACCCATAGGGCAGGAGGACAGGGTGGGAGGGGAGTCCTGGGTGTGTTTTAGGGTGCGAGCCTGCATGTGAACAGAGTGGGCCCTTTGACATTGTCACCTGGGCCAGTTCAACTGGCTCTCCCAAGACCTCTGCGGTGCTGGAGGACCTGGAGAGCTTCCTTGCATGGAAGATCTCAACCCATCCTCCTGGTCACATGCTCCTGCAGAGCTGGCTCGGGAGCTGAGGGGCTGTGCTCTCGACTGGTTCTAGGTACCCGCCCGCCCTCTGTTGAAGATGTCCTGCAGGATGGCAGCTGCGGTGAGCACCGGAGCCTGACACGATCGGAGAGCGACCCTCCGGTCGATGTCTACCTGCCAGGTAATGGCCGTGCCATTGGGGTGGGAGCTGTGCTGCCGACCGGCTGCGTGAGGCGCTGCGGGGCCCGGGGGGTTGTGGCTGGTGTCTCCCCTGCTGGGGCCGCAGCCTCACAGTGGGACAGAAATGCGTCTGCCCGGAGCATGGGACCCCCTCCCTCCCAGTGGGCAGTGCCAGCTGTGGGCAAAGGGAGTAATGCAGAGGTAACTTGCCCCCCTTCTCTCTCCTCCTCCCTTACCCTTTTGTCTCTGTGCTTCCCCTCCTTTGTCCTCTTGGGGCTGCAGCCCCTCTATCTGTGGCAGAGTTTATGTGACAGTGGCTTCCTGTGCCTGCCCCCAAACCGTGCTCCTGCTTTTGGCCATGGGAAGAGGACCATCTGGGCCAGCTTCTGGGAGCCTGAGGCAGTGCAGGGGTTGGTGGGCACCCCTCTGCCCATGGGGTGGGCCACGGGGTGCTGTGCTTTGCTGGCCTCACCCCAACTGTTGTCACTGTGGCCTGTTTTATTCTGTAGAGTCACAATCTGTTCTGAGTACCTCTCTAATGTCTCCTTCCCTCTCTGTCTGCCTTCCTCCCTCCTGTCTTGGGCAGCACTGGGTCCCGATTCCTGCTCTATTGGTATAGAGGAATAAGCTGGTACGTCTTCTCGTTCTTCTTACACAATACCAGTGTGTGGGGCAGCAGGACCACTCCTGGGAAGGCCGGCAGCTGGGCAAGAACAGGGACGGGACTGATTTTGGCCGTGGGGGCAGTGAAGGTGGGGACAGCAAAACAGCCAGCCTGCACTGCTGTCCCTGTCCTGGATCCATTCCCATTCCTGGCACCTGCATCTCTGCACCCCGCAGTGGTCTCTGCTTTTGCCAGTGCCAGGATGCCAGCCAGGACAGCAGAACCCCCTGTCCTCCCCATCAACTTCTGCTGGGCTCTTGGGCTCTGCTGCCTGGTGGGCACCATGAAGAGCTGCCTTCTAGGCTGATGGCAGGTAGCGTGTCCCCTTAGTGTCAATGTCCCAGCCCATGACACTTTGCTAAGTAGGCACAGGGGATGGAACTGGTAGGTTCCAGCCCAGTCTCCTGTAGTCAGTGACTGTCTCCTTGGTCCATGCTGCCCTCTTGCCAAGGCCAAACATCCTGCCTGGGCTCTTAGTCTAACCCTAGGGCTGGCATTCTGGGGCTGAAACCCTCTTTTCCTCACTCAGGCTCATCCGACTTCACCAAGACGCGCCGCGGCACTGGCAGCCCTACGCAGCCCCTCCTCTTCGAGCAGACGCGTCTTCACCTGGAGGACGAACAGAACCTCTCGTGAGCGGGGCCGGACCCCCCTGCCCCACCTGCCGGACCGCAGACCCCACGCACAACCTCTCCCCTTCTCCCCAGTGGGGCTGGCCTGTGCTCAGCCCCCCCCCGGGATGCAGCCGGCAGAGTCTCGGCCGCAGCCCGGCTTTTTTAAAGACTTGCATGTATCCTGGCAGCGGGGAGGAGGGTGGCATCGTGTTTGAAGGTGGGGCGCGGGAGGGATTTGGGCTCAAATCAGCTGACGAAGGACACTACAGTTGTATATTTTGTACACACCGGGCACAGCCCTTTGCTGTCACTGCCCCTGTACATAGCTGAGGCCTCCTCACCTGCCCTGGCCGCCGGGATGAGCCTGGCCGGGGCACGGGGCTCCGCGGGGCTGGGGCGGGGTGGTCAGTCCCATCCCCCCCCCGTTTGGGCTGGGACGGGGCTGACCCCCTGCTTCGCCCTCCCGTGGAGCCCGGCGCTGCCCACGCCGTGTGCCTTGTTCTGCTTCTCGGCGGGTCCCGGGGCGAGCCTCCCGCCCCCCCTCCTTCTCGATGTTTGTAGGAATAAACCCGTGGAGCAGCCACCGGAGTCCGTGCTGCGGGTCCGGGCCGGGGGGGGAGGGCGGGAGGTAACGGGGCTGGGAGCGGGGAGGGGGCGTAACCGGCTTCCGGCGGGGCCGGGCTGGGTGGGGCGGGAAGTAACGGGTCTGGAAGCGGGGAGGGGGCGGAACCAGCTCCCGGCTGCACCGCCCGGCGGGGGCCGGGGCCAGCGCGGCGGAATCTCGCGCCCTCGGCCGCTTCCTTCCCGGCGTGCTCTGCGACTGCTTCCCCCAGCTTTGTTCTCATTGGCCGCGGGCTCCTTGGGCACCCGCGCGTGTTTTGCCTTATTTGGCACGAGACGCGGGCGGTGGCTCCCGCTCCCATTGGCCACCCGCCGCCATTGGCCGTCCCGCCGATGGCGCGCGCGGGGATTGGACGGCACCGCCGAGCGCCCGTTGGCCCCGCTGCGCGCGGCGCGCCGCCATTGGCTGTTGCGGCAGGACGTCCCGCCCCGCCCGCCGTAGCCGTCGCCGCGCGTGCGTAGAGTGGGCTCACGGGGCGGGTAGCGAGACGATGGCGGCCATGGGGGCGATGGCGGCCATGGGGGCCCTGCCGGCGGGCGCGCTACCGCCGCTGCCCACGCTGGGGGTTCCAGGTGTGCCTGAGCTGAAGCCGCTGACGCGGTACGAGGCGATGCGGCTGGGCCCGGGCTGGAGCCACTCGTGCCACGCCATGCTGTACGCGCCCAACCCGGGCATGCTCTTCGGCCGCATCCCGCTGCGCTACGCCGTACTGGTGAGGGAGGGGGCGGGCGGGGAACAGGACCAGGACCGGAACGGAGCCGGGACCGTGGCGGGGCGGGCGGGTCCTCGGGCTGGGGCGGATCGGGTCCTCGGGCTGGGGCGGGCCTGGCCCTCGGGCTGGGGCGGGCCGGGCCGGGATGAGCTGGGGCGGACAGGGCCGCGGGTTCCGTGGGAGGAGGGCTGGGGGCCGGCGGGCGTGCCCGGGCGCGGCGGCTCTGGCTGTCCGGTAGTTCCTGTGCAGGACGGTAGCATCAGCTTGGCAGAGGCAGCAGCGTGTCCGAGCCCGGGGGGAGCCCCCCGGACCCCCGGCTGTGCGGCCGGGGAGGGCCCGCCTTGGCTCCCCCGGCCTCGAGCCGCGGCGAGCTCTCACAGACGGTGTCGATGAGCGGTCCTGGATGCGCTGGAGCTGGTAGGGCCGTGTCGAAGCGGCCTTTGGGCTTCCCCGTGCTTCTCCGCCTCCGCGGAGGCTTCCGCGGCGGTTTCCGCGGCGCCGGTTTGGGGCGCCCACGCCTCCCCTCGCTCCCCTGGAGGCGCCGCGGTGCCCCATTAACACCATGCGCCTCTATTGCAGATGCAGATGCGATTTGACGGACTACTGGGCTTTCCCGGGGGGTTCGTGGATCGCCGTTACTGGTCCCTGGAGGACGGTCTGAATCGGGTGCTGGGCTTAGGTTTGGGCTGCGTGCGCCTGACGGAAGCTGACTATCTGTGCTCACACCTGACAGAGGGGCCACATCGTGTGGTGGCACACTTCTACGCCAGGCAGCTGACCCTGGAGGAGCTGCATACCATCGAGATCAGCGCGGTGCATTCCCGAGACCACGGGCTGGAGGTGGGACATCCAGGGAGGGGGTGTGTAGAGCTCTGACTGTTAGTCCCAGGGAAGACAAAGCTTCCCTCCTAGGTCTGCTGGGCTCTGGCAGCCCAGTGGGGGAATGCACCGCATGTAGAACTACCAACGGCGAGTGCCGTGCACCGCTGCGTGGTCTTTGGTGGTAGGAGGTCCGGCTGTTGGCTGGGGTTATGTGTTGGGCTCCGGAGCATAGTGAGCTCGAGCTCCAGCCCTTCCCCGTGACTGCTTGTGTAGGGAAGAGCCCTGCTTGCCCGCTCAGCCTCAGGACGTGGGTGAGGTCTGTCTTGCATCTGGTGGGCGTCTCCCCCCTGCCCTGGGCTGCTCTCCCCCCTGTAACCTGGACCGGAATCGTGATCCTCGTTGTGGTGATGTGTTGCTCTAACCCGAGTTCTCCCTGGCTTGCACTTAGGCAGGGTGGGAGGCAGCTTTCCTCCTGGTTGCTGGGTCCGACTGACACCCCTGGTGTAGAGCCAGGGTCTCCCTGTGCGCCTGACGGGCGCTCGGCAGGTTTCAGCAGCTGTGTGAGCAGAGGCAGTTGGCCCAGGGTTGTGGCATGGTCAAGAGGGACACAGGGCAGGGTGTGGAAGGGGATGTGGGGCTCCCCATAGTGGTCTGGGGCAGCGGGATCCCCCCAAAGGGGAAGGAGGGGGATCGGAGCCAGGGCTGGGCTGGGTAGGGAGATCAGGGGCCTGGTGGGCTTAAGGAGGGCAGTTCAGGGGCTTCAGCCGGGCTGGGACAGGCAAGGGCAGCGGGCTCAGGGGAGGAGGAAGGAGGGCAAAGATCGGGCATCTGGGGCAAGGCCTGGGCCTTGGGGCTGGTGGGGAGCTGGGGCAAGGGTGTGGGGCAGAGGGTGGTGCGGGGGGGCTGGTGCTGCTGTGGCCGCTGCTGAACTGTGCTCTATGCCATTGCAGGTGATGGGCATGGTCCGTGTCCCCCTCTACACCCAGAAGGACCGCATGGGTGGGCTGCCCAACTTTCTGGCTAATTCCTTCGTTGGAACCGCCAAATTCCAGCTGCTCTTTGCCCTGAAGATCTTGAACATGGTGCCGGAGGAGAAGCTAGCTGAGGCGGTGGCTGCCACGCAAAAGCCCAAGAAGCCGGCCATCGACCAGGCGGCAGGGGCAATGGGGAACCCATCTGCTAAGCCGGGGAACGAGCTGGTGGCGTCCGCTAAAACGGGCGACGAGTTGGCAGAGAACCAGGCGTCCGCGCAGGTGGGGGCCGAGGCGGCCGAGCAGCCGGTGGCTGGGCTGGAGAGCGGGGCCGTGGCGGAGCAGCTGGTGGCTGTGGCGGTGGAGCAGCCAATGGGGCTTGGGGCAAACGCTGTGGCAGTGGAACAGCCAGTGGCTGAGCTGATGGAGTGACGCCACTGCGTTTGTGCTTGATTAAAAGTGGGTGAGACTAGAGACTTTCTTCTAACTGCCCGACCTGCTGCTGGCTGCAGTCGTGCCCACGCGACCCCACTGCCCAGCCGGGAGGGTGTGGGTTTGTCCGCAGCAAGGGAAAGCAATGTATTTTTATGGCCATTAAACTAGCGAGCTTCCCAGATCCACCTGCACAGCTCCCTGCAGAGAGTTCATGTGCTTAACGTCAGGGCACCAGAGCCTTAGAATTGTGTTTTGATTTCAGGGACACACGTGCTGCCGCCAGGTCCCCGTTTTATTTTCAAGGAACAAAACGTCTTATTTTTTAAATGCCCCGTGTTGATTCGGACGCGGCCGTGTTTGTGGCAGACGCGGCTGAGGGACAGAGGGCTGCTGCTCAAGCGCCTCTGCCAGCGGCGGTGTCGGTGCGTCTGGGCTCCTTTCCTGCTCTGGGTGACGGGCTGTGAACTCCCTCGGGCCTGGGGGAGCACGCAGGGGGTTCTGCCCAGAGATCTGTGGGAGCAGGAAAATGGAATAAATGGCTTTGCTGACCGCTCCGCAGTCAGGATCGTTCTTGAGCACAGCCCACTCTGGGGGTGCACAGGCAGGGGCTGTGCAGCACCTGTTGGCTCCCTGTGACTCCTGCCCTTTTCCCTGCTGTACTAACCATGGCAAGAAGCTGGAAGGGTAGGGCTGGGCTGAGGGCTGCTGTGGGCAGCCCCTCAGCTGAGGGCCACAGTGGCTGAAGGGGCTGGCTCAGGGTCCTGCAGCACCCAAGGCAAAATTTTCACTGCGGCGTTCCTCCAGAATGGCTCATGCACCCAAGGGCATTAGGCAGGGGCCTGGGGAGGAGCCACCTGTGCCACTGCGGGTGCCAGAGCAGCTCCCAGACACTGGCCATGAGTAGGGGTCTTTCTGGGCTGTAAGGCAGCTGCTGGAGCCTGGATGTGCTGAGCCTGCGCTGCTGCAGCATCACCAGACCCCGCTCTATCGGGAGGAAGCATTTCAGCTGAGCCTCGGTGGAGCCAGGGCAGGCTCTGCACTTCAGGAGCTGCTCCCTGGCCCCCTCTGCCTGCTCCCAGCTGATGATGCCTGGCCTGGGGTTGCAGCAGCACCGGTGGGCCCTGTGTCATGTCACACAAGGTCAGGGGAAGGTGCTGGAGGCATTGATCAGAAGCCAGTTCCAGTGCAGTGACAAATGACTCTGGAGAGAGGCTGGGTTTAATTGAAGCTGTTTAGAGAGGCTGAGGGCGGCAGCACAAAGTGCTGCGATAAATGACAGGCTGCAAGGTGAGGACACCTCGGAGGACAGGCTGGCAGGAGGGTGCACAGACCAGTCACAGCTCCCCTCTGGCTGCACTCAAGTGCTGCAGCCATGGAGCTGGGATGTGTAACAGGCAGGAGTATCAGTCCCAGGCAATCAGGAGAGTCAGTCATTCTGGGCCAGAGCAAGTGCTGAGGGACATGGGCTTGTTACTGAACTTTGTATAGACCAGTAGCTGTGTTCCAGTGAAAAGGGGATAAGCAAGTAAAAATACTCCAAAACCATAAGGTGGTGACCCGAGTGAGGCTGGCATGGTGCTTCAAGTTGCCTCTGGGACAGTGCTGGCGTGAGGAGGGGTCAGCAGACCTGCCACTACCTCACCTCACAGTGGATGCCAGCCAGGCTGCAAGAGGAGCACTGGAGACAGCAGGGACAGCCAAATCCTCCTCAGCAGTTGCTGCTCCCTGCAGGCAGAGTTGTGGCATAGCTGCTTGGCAGCAAGGCCAGGCTGGTCATTTGGAGGCAGCTGGTGTGGGGGTGTCAGAGCCCCTGCAGTAGGGACTTGTTGGTGGCAGCAGACTGTGGACCCCCCCTCCCCTCCCCCCCCGAGTATCCCCACACAATGGCTGTGGGCAGCAGAGCTTCTGTCCCAGACCAGCTAAAACCCCAGGAGAGGCACCTCAGCTGAGGTTGTACCCATCAGCCCCAGCTCTGCTAACTGCTCCCAGGCAGCCCATGGCTGGTGCCACAAAATCACTTTGAGCCTTTGTTTGGCATGTCTGCTGCACACAGGGTATCAGCTGCAACTCTGCTCCCAGCTGCCGGCACAGTGTTGCTTGTGCTGCTGGAGAGAGACCAGCTGTGTAGGGTGGCAGAGCCTCTGGCATGCTCTGCTCCAACAGCCTCAGAGAAAGGTCCACCTGAGGTCAGCCCTGGCTTCTTGGGGCTTGAAGGTCTCCAAGGCTGGACACTCACCAGCTCCAAGCTTGACTGTCCTCAGAGAGGCACTGTTGTACCCTGCGTCAAACAGTCATCAACCCTTCTTGCGCCCCAGAAGATACCAGCACCTCTCCACAGAACAGCTTTGTGCTGCTCCAGACCTGCACACACCTGGGCTTTCTGTGCCAGGAGAGCTGAGCAGCAGCTGTGGTCAGAGCCAGGAGGAGGGGGAACTAGTACCTGCCGCCTTTCTGGGGACCCAGTAGAGTACCACACACAGCAGGCTCACCCTCTGCACCCACCTCAGGGGCTGAGGGATGCTGGCATGAGTATGTATCATGGTATGAGTATGTGATCATGCCCCACCTGCTTTCTTCTTCTCATGGGCAGGCCCAGCCCATGCTGCCAGCACACACAGAATGCCCCACACAGCTGCAGCTCAGATCGCCTCTGCTCTGTCCCAGTTTCAAAATGTGAGAGGAATGAGGCCCATGGTGGTGAGCTGTGGTTGGGGGGCACTTGCTGGAGAAGCTGGCAGGGCACAGGGCTGATACCTCTGGCTCCAGCACACGCCTGGGCTGGAAGAGCTGCAGGGTCACCTCCCCCCAGTGAAAGCAAATCTCTCTCAACGTGTCTCCAAGGCAGAGGGTGCTCAGGCTGGCTCTGGTGCCCAGCCACAGCAGTGTTCTACTGCCAGGACATGGCTGAACATTGCCCCATGGGGCTGCCCGCACCACATCCTTGAGCAACTGGGGAAGACTTTTCTTCAGCAAGCAAAAGCTGCTGTGATCTATGTGAAGAGCTCATGGCTAAAGCACTGCATGAGGCCGGCCCTGCTGCCAGGGGAGGTGTGTGGAGAGATGGGCTCTCCACGCCCAGCTCTCCTCCCTGCTGCATTCCAACTTGGACAAAGGCAGAAAGATCTATACAGTATTTTATATGTATATTTCACTATGAAATAGCATTTTCGTTCCCTGCCTTCTACTTAATACATCCTGAATTAGATGCTTATTTTTGGGTCACTCCCAAGGGCTGGTGGGGCTGTGTAGTTTCTCATGCGAGGAGTTACCTTCACAGGCAGGTATCCACAGGAAGCACCAGCAGCTGACTTGGCAGGACCCAGCCCTGATGCCCACCCCTTCCCTGGCAGCTGGAGCACAGACACCTGTTCCACCAGCAGTGGCCTGTCAGGTGCTTATGGCTCCTGGCCCTGGCCAGTCGGCACAGATTCACTACCTTCCTTCACGCTGCCTGTAGTAGCCATGGCGCAGAAGCATCAGCCCAGCCCCCTCTGCACCACGTATGCACAGGAGCAAACCCATGGTGAGGGAACTGGCAGGGACAGTGCAACATGCACGCAGAGTGGTGACATGAAGGGCCCTCAGCCACGGCCCAGCTGATGCCTCTCCTGCCAGCCAGGCTGCCTGGGCAGCGCTCACAGACTCCAGGCCATGGGGGGTGAGCTGGGGCTGCAGCCCGGCAAGGGAGAATCTACCAAATCTCGGTCAACCTGTGGAAAAAGGAGTCCGGTCCAGGGGCTGGGTCACTGGCCAGGAGCCATCGTCACTGGAATCCATGCGGAGCCAGATGGTTCAGGAGATGAAAGGAAGGACAATCCTATGGAAAGAAAACAGGGCAGCTGTCTTAGGGAAACCAGGTGTTGTGGCACTGTTCAAGCCACTGTCCTGGAGACCTTGTTGGAGACATGCAGAGCTGCAGCTTTGGCCAGCTGCACTGGAGGAAGCCCTGCTGCCTTGGGACAGTGGCCATGGGGCACTGTGGCCATGGAGCACTGTGGCCATGGAGCACAGCCACTATGACATTGCTGGCCTCGAGCCAAGAAGGGAGCTTCCTGCAGCCACCTACCTCTGCCTTTCAGACATCTTCCATCGTCACATTGTCCGGCTGTATTCAATGCCACTCTTGGCAGAAATGCCAGACCAGGGCAGGAGGCTGCAAAGAAGGCTCTGGGCCTGTCGATATATCCGCTGGGGAATGGAGCACGGGCTCAGGCTGGCTAGCGTTGATCCAATGTGCTGTAGGTAGTCAGTGGCCATCAGTTAAGGGCAGCAGCATTCACACTGTCACTTCAGAAATAATTTACGATAGTCTGTGGATGAGTGCTGGCTAGAGAGACTCCCTGGCACAGTGAAAGCTGCCTTGCTGACAGATCTGCTCCTCAGGTTAAGTGCCTGCTCCTCTCTATCAAAAGCAGGTCTGCTTTGTGCTGTAAAAGGTGGCACTTGGGAACACTGGCTCCAACTCGTGTGGGAAACACCTCTTCTGAGCAGCTTCCAGTTCCCTTTGTACTTGACAGTGAGTTCCTGCAGCAACAACCCATCTACCTGCCCGGAGAAGGCTGGCCTGACTATCTGCACCTGGGAAAGACCAAGTTCCTTCTCCATGATCCAGTGACCTCAAAGAAAGTCCCAAAGTAATTTTGAGAGTAGCCTCTTGAGATCTACACCAGGCCAAAGTTACAGGGGATACTAGGTCTGAGGAAGCAAGACCAAAGTGTTTGTCTATGCTGCTGCTAGCCAAATCCTGCACCTCAACACCAATGTTTGCTATCACTGACATCAAACTTACTCCAGCTTGGAATTCAACGTACCATCCCACACAGTACCATCCCCCACTGCGTCCCTAAACCCTTCCCAGAGGAGTCAGGGCTGGCTGGGCACAAATCCCTCTTAACATCACCTTCCTTCTGCTCTCAGATTAAGCTCGTATTGGAGTGGGCTTCAGGCCCCAGATATAGCCAGCTCCTGCTCTACTGTGTTGCTGCTGTTGACCCAAAACATGGTTTGGTGTCTGCTCCATGTGCTCTGTGGCTAATCAGGCTAATACAGATAAAGGATATAAGATTGTCCAGGGTGGGTGTCCGCCGTTGATGTACAGGACGTAGGTAAAGCCATCTTTGAGGACCCCTCTGATGGAATAATAATAGGGGAGATAGTGGTGCTGCTTAAAGTCTCTGTTTTCATAGAAGTTTATTGCTGTGTTGTTAGTGGTGAGGACATGCAGGTAGATGGCTTTGCAGTGGTCTTGGGCAGTCGTTGATATATGGTCTTTTAAACTTTCAAGCAAGAGCGAACCTGTTGAAGGGAAGAGCAGCAGAATCAGAGAGTGAAGCTGCCTTCTCAGGGCCAGCACAAGGGCTCACAGATGAGATGTCCTGCACCCAGCAGCTAAGCAGTGATTACTGAACATGCCTGAAGACCCTGGTGCCCACACAGTTCTCCCAGACTATCTGGAGGAATCTAACAGGACCACGCTACATGGCTTTAATATGAATGTCATGTCTCATCTTACCTATGAATGTGGCTTCACAAAACAGACAGAAACTTCTGATTCAGAAACCACAGTGATGAACTAAATGTTTACATTAGGCAAAAAATGCCCATCCCCAGCCAAGCAGTTCCTGGCTTTGGGGAAGTTCAATGAGTCATTTTCAATGGTATCAGTTCCATCACTCTTATTTATTTTTAAGCCTTTTGAAACAGCTGAGTGTCAAAACAGGACTTCACAAGCAGGTTATTGCATTGTGTCTGCTGAACTCTAATTAAAATCAAACTGGTAAGATTTTAAGATCCCTTCTAAAGGCATAGCTTCTTTCTGAGGCACAGTCTTATTCAACCTGGATCTGCTGCAGCCACTAGTCAGCTGGAGAAACAGAGAAGGGCACAGAGAATACTTCATCCACAAGAGACAAGATATAGAGGTTCACCCAATCCACCTCAACATGGCACTAAAGACCCATCAGAACCTGGAGAACTTTTCCCCTCAGGTGTGGTAACAGCAGGCTGAAGAACTATCTCAGTTAATACAAGCACACAGATGAGATGCTGCTATTTCACAATCACTGGGGCATGCTGAGACTTTCAGCAGGACCCACAGGATTTCAGAGCACAAGTCAACAGCACTGACTTCATGGTTACTTGATGCTTAGTGAGAATTTCTATCAGCCAAGCACAAAAAGACACTGAGAGACACCCGTAGGAAAGCACTTTAATTTTGTTAGGAGATAGTCCCCTCATCTAACTCTCAGAAATCCAGCTGCCCTCTGGTTTAAGAATAACAGAGAACTAGATACCAAAGCCTTTTCATGTCTGCCAGAGAAAAATCAGAGCTTTAGTGCTTAGAAGTATGCCTGGGATGAAAAGCCTCCTGTGTGCAAGACCTTGGCTTCACACAGAAGGAGAAATAACCTCAAAAGAAAGGCCTCAAAAAAAGCAGCAGCTGGGAGCAGGTTCTTCAGGTTGTTTTGCTACAGGTACATGTCCACAAAGTTTTTGTGAGAGCACAGCCACACGCTGTGGAGATGTATTGGGTACAGGAAATACTGATCTGAAAGGAGAAAATTCCAGCAAGATGGGGCTGGGAAAAAAATATAATTAGGGTTTGGAAACTGAAAGGGGACTCAGACCCACCCAACAGTTCTACAGAAGAGTCCTTTACCACCTGCTCTAAACTTTATTCTGTGCTATTTTGTACAGAAAAATATGTCTCCAGTAGCATTTCAGTGCAAGTTTTAAATACAGTGCTCTCACTGAGGACTCCTTCTGTATCCTATTAGTTTGTACCTTTCTAAACATGACTGGGGGAAAAGGGAGGACTTTAAGAAGGTGAGTTATACCTGTATCCACTGAAGAGAATCCAGATATGCAACACTAGGTCACAAACCAAACCCGGCCTATTCCATTTGCAGATTAAAATATACAGATTATGATTGAAACGGCACCAGAGGGGCACTTCATTTGATGACAGCACACACCCTGCTCTAAATGGAGCTAAGCCCTCCTGACTGCTGGATTTTCCAGTGGCTGCAAACCCACCATGTGCTGCAGCAAGAATTCAGAGCTGACTTTTACATGTGCCAGACAGATTTAATCAGGTCCAAGTTACACTCTCGTTCCGGTTCCCTTTGTCTTTTTCTAAATGTTTGTTCTATCTGTTGAAGTTGAAAGATTATGTAGCTGTATTTTCTGCTTCAGGGGCCAGGATTCTAATGCCCAGGCAAGAAAATGTCACACTCTGCTCCAAGATGAAGTCCGAGCGCTTTCAGTCTCAGCAGCAAGGAACCCAAGTTTTTGATGTGCTCAGCTGTCCCCTGGGAGACAGACAGACAAAGTCCCATCCTCTTCAGAAACATCTGCACGTTGTGTTGTGCCTACACCAGTGAAAGCATCTCAGTGCACCTGCATTATCACCAAGAAGGGGATGTGAGTTCCATCACCTTCCCTGTTGCTGGTACAAGCTGCCAACAAGCTTGTCTCTGAGGGTGGGGTGGTGAAACAGTGAAGCTCCTCCACTCACACCCACTAGCTACATATGGCAAGCAACAGCAGAGTTGTCACTTGGCAACATCTTACCTATTCCATGTTTTCTGAACTCCTTCACCACTCCAAGGCTGAGGATGTAAGCAACTTGTGTGTCCACAGGGAAATTGGAAGCTAGGATGTCTCCATCCTGAGTAGAGATATGACAAGTTATTTAGTAGGATACCTGGGGAGGTACAGGGGAAAGCAAGAATCCCCCCATGGGAGTATCTGCCAATGAGGCTATAGCAGAAACCTTCTCTTCAGTAAACAGTCTTTGCTGAACCTTCTGGAAAGGATGTGGGCAGTGAAAACATCCAAGCATGGTCCCTTAGGGGTTACTCCTGCTTTCATATCATCTTCCCAGAATACAAATCATGATGCTTCTTTACTATATACATTATTTGTGGACTTAGGGACAGGATGTATTTGCATTCTTTACCAGGAAGGACTCAAAATGCCAATTCCAGAGTGACCCATCAGTGTCTAGATCATTCTGGCAACAGTCTCTATTGACTGCACGCTCCATCAGAGCTTTGTGTCAGTTGGAGACCTCTGCACTGCTGCAGAAGACAAGGAACATGTTCTCCAGGCTCAGTCACCTGAAGCAGTATCTGAATGAGCTCCTGGCTTTCAGCTTGGCTGGAACAAGAGCAAAAGCCTTTTGTTAGAGCTGCTGAAGATGCAGTTCTGACTTTGACTAGTTTTGAGGTGAAGCCAGAGAGCCAAAGTAAAGAAAGCCAGGCCACTTAATGCTCTTGGTCCCTATGGATGTTTAACGTTATTCTTTAATCATAACACTGATGACCTTTTATAAGTCCTGTATTGGCTGCATTGCCTCTGGTTTTTCTTAACCCTCTTACCTGTTTTCCCTATGCTAACTCAGTGGCCTTTTCCTATACTGTTTCCAGTGGCCACACCTTCCTCACTTCTCTGCTATGCTCTGTTGTCTCTCCTGGCCTCCAAGCTCTACTGTCCCTGAAGCCTGAGCTTTCTGTAGACTGGTTACCTCTGCCATGTGCTTGAGATGGCAACCCTATAAATGAAGGAGCTGCTGCAGGCAGTGTCCTGGTTTGAGTGCAAACAGAACTAATTATGTTCAGTGATTTTACTTTTCAGCTCAGTTCTAACTAACTGCACTGTCTGAAATTGGCAGCCTGTTTCCACAGGCAGTGTCTGCTCCCAGCAGTGTCAGCACCCAGTGTTTAGAGTTACTACCAAGGACTGGTGTGCAGACTCAGGCCAATGCTGGATCTTGTGTACCATCTTGGGGGTGCAGAACGTGAAATGCTGCACCTGCAGGGAGAAGCAGCAAGGGTCTCACTCTCTCTCGCTCTCTCTACGCCCTCTTGTCCTGCTCTGCCAGCTCTGCTCAGCTTGGCTCAGGTCCACTTTTGGCTCCTTCCTCAAAGCACCAAGGAAGACTCTGTCTGTTCTGCCTTCTATCCCAATCAGTGTGTTCCTGAATCCAGTACCAGAATCCAGCCCCTGAACACAGCTCCTCTTTGCTGCTGGGCCCAGTCTGGGACTCTCCCAGTGCCTGCCCCAGAACATCAGTGGTGACAATGATGTAATGACCATCAGGGGTATGGGTTTGATACTGGTCTTGTAGATATTTTTATATATTCCATTTATTATTATTATTCTCATTAAAGCTGTTCTAGTTCCCTTTTCTAATTGCTTAGTGTCTCTCTCTTATTCAGTTTCCCTTCCCCTTTAGGGAGGGAGGGGGGTTAACAGAGAGCATCTGTTGTAGGTCTAAGGAGCCACCCTGACCCTAAACCATGACAGGAGGTGACAGCAATGGCTTGTCCAGCACAGTTAAGAGAGATCAAGACCTTAATAAAAAGAAAGAAAGGAACCTGACCAAGATACCTCAGTCACCAGACACAACCAGGCAGCCATTTAAATGGCCTGCTACACAGTCACTTACGGATTCTGCCTGCATCATCCAGGCTCTCCACAGAGCACAGTGGGCAGCAAGCTTCCCATGGGCCACTGCTGCCTAGCCCCAGTAAGAAAAGACTCCAGTATCAGGCTACTCAGCAGCCCATAGCTTCAGACCCATCCCACCACCTATGCTCCATTACCTGGAAAAGAGCATCTTCTTGGTTCCTTACATTAACTCGGTATCGCTCTTACAAGTGTCTGGATGGAGGGGGGAAGAAAATATCTCAACCAGGTTCCACCAGAGTTAATCATGGCAAGAGGTGGATTGTCTCCTACTGAAGCATAGTTTAGTAGAATTACCTCTTTGTGCACCTTTGTCCTGCTCTTGATCTCTGCCACTATCATTCCAACGATGGAGCCTCTATACGTGGCTGCGAGGGAAAAGAACTTCTTGTTGGAAGTGATATCTCGGTACCATGAGTCAGGGTACCTGGAAAGAAAGGAAAACCAGGGATGTTTGGTGATACACAGGAGCAGGGAGCACTACAGCCAATGTGCCAAGGTGCTGCTCAACTGGAAATGGGCAGCAGCATCTTTACATGCCAGTCACTGGAATCACAGGGTATTTTACTCAAAGCTAAGGGAGAGTAGCTTTACTACTGAAAGGGCCATCTTCTGCAAACACCTGCGGCCAAAGAGCTCAGCCATATGTCAATCAAAAGTTCTTTCTATGCTACTAATTCATCTTATTCCATTATATCTGGGTTATCTTCCCTATTTGAACTGTGGTATGGTACTCATGAACATCAAAGAGCTGCTGTAACAAATTTTTCTCTCAATTGCATCTAGGCAGCAATTAGGCATCAAGGCTGCTCACATAATGGCCTCCTGCCTTGCAAAGAGAACCACATTTCATTTCACATTCATTGGCCAGAGCTCTCACTTCCATCTTTAGCAAATTATTTTTAAATGCAAGATCCATCTGCCCTCATCTAAGAGTGTAAGGATCTCACTCATTTGATACACATGTGAAAAAGAAAGGCTGCATTTTGGTACCAAAAAACCCCTTCATTTTAGGAAAAAAAAAGACCCAAATCAAACAACCAGCAACAAAACCCTGGAAGCCTACAGCTGTGGTTTCCCTGGGTGATCTAGGGCAGGAAGCAATGGCTGGGCCCCCAAGAGCTCCTCACTGCTGTGCTTGTGCAGACATGAGCATTCACCAAGGGGGGCCTGGGGAACAGACCTGGGGCAGACAGAGATCAGCCTGCAGAGCTGTGGGAGCTGCAGCATCCTGAGTGCAGGGGCAGGGTCTGTTCAGTGTCCCTCCAAGATGTTCAGACAGACAGTCCCATAGGAGAGTTGTCTTGTGTTGATTTAGTTCAGTTCTGAGGGTGCCTTCCTGGCACACAGGCCAGAATACCACATGCTATCACTAGCACAGGGCTGCTGTCTTTTTTCCTGTCCTCTTCCCATAGGCTTTCCCAAGAAGCTGATCCACTCCCTTAATTACAAAGCCCGCTTTTCCCAACCAAATCTGCATATGGGAACTTTCTGATTACTTCAGGACCCTGCAGGATAGGGTAAGTAAAGGGCCATCAGCAGGAACACCACCACAGAGCACAGAAGATTCACAACCTGCTGCCGCCTTACCAACAGTCCAGATGGCTGCAGAGCCTTTGGGGTCTGCTCTGAACTGGACTGGTGTGCAAGTTCACACCATTTGTTTCTAGATCCGCGCCACCTCACACCCCAAACCAGTAACGTACTCTATTGGGAACCAGTCGCCACAGAGCTGTTTCACTGTGTCTATGTCATCGTGGCAGAGGAGACGCAGGTTTACGTCTGTAAGTGCAGTCGGGGGCACCTCCTCTGTCATTCACGCCTGTGAGAAAAGAGAGCACATTAGGAAGGATGAAGCACAGATTCTGCTTCTCAGCTTTGGTCAGGCACCTGCACAAGGGCAGCAGGAGGTTCTCAATATTAAAATCTCTTATCAATAGAATTGTTCTTCCTGGCAGAACAAGTTTTCAATAGAGATGAAGCAAAATACAGTAACACAAACCCAAGAAGCAACTCAAAGCCCAGTGCAGCTCCCACCTCAATCTGACCCACCCCAGTCCCTGTGAGCACAGGCCAGTGATGCTGCATGGGAAAGAGCACATAGCACCATCCATTTCCAGTGAGCTCAGGCTGCTGCATTAAACAAGCCAACCATGTGCCAGGTGTACCTTATGACGCATGGAGCTCTTCAAACCTCTATTCAACACCAGTATTTTGTTAAAACAAGAGTGAACAAACAGCTTAAAAGGGAAGCACTGCTAGAACATTTATCAAGTCCTCTGATACAGTCCCATTGTCTCCTGTACAACTTAACCTCAGAGAAATGACACCTTGTTTCATTTTCCCTCTCCCCCCACTCAGCAAATTCCAGGAGGGCAGCCTTTCCAGCCCAGCAGAGTGCATTCACATCATGTAACTCCCAAGATACCCTTTTATTTCACTATAGCACTACCACAGTCCTGCTCACCACGTAGAGGGCACTTACTCCAATGTCTCCAGTGCTTTTTTAACAAGGTACCAGAGAGAAAGAAGTGGTTGTAAAAACATTTGTAGCACAGATGCAAGAATGAAGAGGAGGCTTTTGGCAGGACAAAGTCCCTGTGAGACACCACACACAGAGCAAATGAGGCTGGCAGAGACAGGGCAGCTGCAGGACTCGGCTCCCTTTCACAGCCACCTGCAGTTCTGCATCCATGGCTTTGTCTCATCTCAGCCCTCCTAAGCCCAGGGCAAAGAACCAGACCAGGATGCAAAGAAACCAACAAATTACACCATTCTGCTTTTAGAAAGTTGATTAATTTTAATTAATTATTCTTTTCTTTTCCCAGTTTTAAGAGGCTCAAATCTTGGGTTTGAAACGTTAAGTTTAAGGAAAAGCTGCACACAGCAGCACTTGGTGTATCCTCCTGTTGGAAGGGATGCTTGACTCTCCACTGCTCTTGCTCTAAAGCTCAGACACTTGAGATTTCAGCACTCCCCATGGGACTGGATATGCCATTTGAGCCATTTCAATTCAAAGATTGCATCACCTCTAATATGCTCTGTAACTGGCAAAGGTGCATGAAAAGGAGTATGACAAGGTTAACAGCACATAACTATGAGGGATTGCTCTCCTAAGAATTCAGAAACACCTCCTTCCACTGTACACCTAAGAAAAAAACAAACAAAAAACCAACAGGCTAAGCCATAAAATCCACTTTTGGATCAAACCTCTATTTTAAGTGCCATAAAGCAGCTCTCTTCTGCAACTCCCCTGGATGAACTGGTAAAAATCAGCTCCCAGTTAGCACAATATGGTAATAGAGAGCAGAAAGATCATCCTTGAAACTCACAGTGAAAGAGAGGGGATTAGCACTGCTGATGGCAGCAATGTGAGATCCCACCCCTTGGCCCCCCTCGACAAAGCACAAAGCCCCTGAGCCGTGCCAGCCCGGACCTCCCGGGGAGGAAGGAGGAACTCTGCTGCTGGTTTGTGTGCTACCTGGAACTCATCCCACAGTGACAGATAACGGGAGAAGGGATACAGCGTGATTACCTACGGCAATCTTTGCCAGGCAGAGAGAAAGAATGGCAGAATGCTTTCACAGAGCAGAGGGTCAAGGACGTTCTACAGCTCTTGACAAAGTTGAAGTGAGTTGGGGCTCTTCAAGCAAGGGATCCTTCCCAGACACAGCTTTTCTCCCATTGACTGGCCCTACACATTTCCCTGACAAAGGCATCTAAGGCGATCTGGATATTGATATGGGTCATTTGTTCTTCTCCAGAGCAAGCCCTTAAAAACAACCACAGCTATGTCACAGCCTCTTCTAGGACTGTGGCTGTGTGTTTACTGACTGGACTGCAGCTTTCACCATCCACTCAGATGCTAGTTTCAAATCAAACACCTAGAAAATGCACAAAACCTTGCTGCTTTAAAAATTTATTTTACATGTCTAGAACTGGCTGAAGCCCTCTGAGGCTAGGCGTTGAATGGCACACTCTCCAGCAGCAGCCTCAGCATTACCTTGTGGGGCCCTGAAGGGAGGGCAGTCACCTGATGCAGCTGATCCAATCCCACCACTGCTGGCTGATCATCAAGTAGCTGATGCACAGCGGCTGGGACACCAGTCCCACCTTCATGGGCCCTTTGCTGAGCCATTTCAGACCAGTAACCCACCACAAGATCTCAACGCAGGGGCAGAATTCTTTGTAGGCCAGAACTGCTCAGCAAAAGCTTGTGTAGTGCAAGATGGGCACGGAGGGGAGAGAGGAACGAGCGGGCAGACAGGCACAGCCTCAGCCACGGCCACGGCAAAGCTCCCAGCCCTGGTATATCTATCACTTGTTAGCAGGCATTCAGTGGCACTCGGGTCCACGACAGCAGTGATATTCCTCATACGTTGCCTGGAGAGGTTTCAAAGCTACTGAAGGCATCACCCCTTCTCAGGCAATACTGTCAGCATTAATAAATCTGAGGCAAATTAAACCAGCACGATAGATCCATATTTTTGCTAATGAGCAGAAAAAACAGGGGCCTAGGAGCAAACTCAGCCAGCAGCTGCTGCAGGAGAGGCAGAGCCAGTACAGGACGCATTCTTACGAGGATTAGTTCATGTTTATTTAACATTATATTCTCAAAGAGCTAGGCAAGCATTATGCATTATCCTGTAGCCAAAGGCAGCCTTAAAAAAGTAATCCATGACTGTTTTGTTGAACAGGATAATTCCTCCACCCTCAAACTCAGCCAGCCGTTTCCCAGCACCAGTTGTGTTTGCAGGGACTGGCTTCATCCGCTCTGCATTATGTGACCTAATCTGGATGCTCTTGCACATTTAAAGAACATTTAGGACACCTGTCTGGCACTGTCCTGCTGCAAAGTTTTAGGAGAGGAGTCCTGTGCACCTTCCTCCCTGCAGGAGGAACTGTGGAAGGCAGCTGCTGTGACCAAGAGAAGAAATCCCAGGCAAGCCAACACTTTTCAGAGCCATTGGACAGTCTCTGGCTCTTCACAGATAGCTGGGTGAACACCTGAGAGCCAGGTCCCAGCCTTCACATAGCCTGTGACGTGCTGTCACCAGCAGAGCCAGTCTGGGACAGAAGCCTCAGCTAGCACAGGGACGAGAGTATCACTTCTAGAGCCAACATGGGTTTAGAGGACAAAAGATATGTTTGGAGGCATAAATAATGATTTCTCAAGCAGAATGTTTTGGTGCACTGCGCAGCTGCAGAGAAATCTGTCAAATTCTCATTACAAATATTAATCAGTAATGAAAGTTGCATTAAAATAAATAGCACATTAGTAAATAAGTCAACTTAATATATAAATTTAAATTAAAGCACATCGTAAGGCCTAAACTGCCTATTTAAAAATAATGTCACAAATCTGTGTCATCAATAAGCTCTAGCTTGAATGAGCTCAAGAACAGTGTTTCAAAATTCTGTCTAAAAGGCAGAGGAGCCTTTAGCTTCCAGCATCAACCCAAACAAAGGCTGGAACTCCATGAATCACCACACTGACTTAGCACCACAAGCCAAGTACAGGTACTGACATATTCCTACCACCCATCCCTATCATGCAAGAAGGGATCTTGGTCTGAGTTTAGGGCACCTACCAAGTGCAGGGACAGTTTCTGTACTGGAATGAGATACTTCAAAGATAAGAAATCTCAGCTCAGGATTTTCTCGAGAGCAGGAAATTCTCTTTCCCTCTTAGAGCTCTTGTATTGACCAAAAAAAAAAAATCTACATAATACTGTGTATTTCTAGATAAACAGGCAGACACAAAGAACCAGCACTCTTAAGCCAACGGGGTATTCAAATGCAAGATAAAGTGTGATGCTCACTAGAATTTGGCAGGCATCTGTTTAACTGAGATTGAAAATCCCTCAAGTGCTTCCATACCTACAAAAGCCTGGCCAAGTGGTTTGGTAAGTTAAGATTTCCCTTGTTTAGCACTATTAGATATGTTTTGATAATGTTTCTGCCTTGTGCCTCCTGTGAAAAAAAAAGTTGGATTTCAGCAATGGATCATCAAAGGTATATAAAAATAAAATTGATGAGTTTTTATTTGGACTTCTATTCCCATCTAGATAAACTCATGACAATCCCAAATAAAATTCTTATAATCTAACAACAAGTAGCACTGAATTTCCTGGCAGAATCAAGGCAAATTAATCTAAGACTGGATTTCTATAACACCATCCTATGCTGCAGGAAGCACTGCACCAAAAGACACAGGGCCAACCACCCTGGTAGCACAGACCCCTTTGCCATTAAATGGTGTGACACTTGGTTAGGTTACTTATGCTGAAGATTTTAACCTTCTGGAATTCAAAACACTTTCTTCAATCACACTCTGATAGATTGAGAAGGATTATCTGCTGTCATTCCACAGAAGGAAAAGATGAAGCTCCTCTAGACACCTACCAAGAACACAAAATGCCTGGGCCAGAGCTGGAGAGCCACAGTGATGCTGACCAAGCAGGACCTGCAAATGCAGCACGTGAGCTGGCCCTTCCAACAGCTCTCAGGTCACTTCCCTCTACCTCTGGCTGTGTGTTTCTACCCAGCACTTCAGTGATGGACATGTGCACAGTAGCTATATCCTATCTGACGTGAGCAGACCATCTGCTCAGCACAAACACAGATGAGCAGATACTCCCTGAAAGATCTGCATGCATGCACAGGGAGCCAGAGATGGGCTGCCTTATGCCCTGTACCTTCACCAGAGTGCTGCTCCCATGCTGCCACCAAATCCTTATTTGCGACTTCTGTGCAGACAGTGCTCAACTCTCAGCAAGACAAGATTTCCAGGGGAATAAAAAAAAAAAAAAAAAAAGCACCACCTGGCATGCTCTCTCACATGTAAATAAATAGGATCAAACAAAGCCCAGAGATAATTTTAAGAGCTATTAAAAATGCAGGACAGGGACACATCAGCTGTGACTGAGAATCACCATGCCCCAAACTGACACGAACTCTGCTACTGTCTGGGGAGTATCACTGCAGGAGCACCAGCAGGGGTTTTCACAGCTCTCTCTACCTTGTGCCATCTGGCATTAGGGATTTGATTTACATTAAACCATTCATTCTAAAGCAGCCAAAGGTCTAATTCCATCATAGCAGTAAAGATTTCCCTTCTGCATTTCATTTTAAGCTGACTGTGGCTTTTAGGTTACTGGTCTCATGGGGAATGCTCCCCACAGACACCCCTGTTACCAAACCCCTTTCATTTAATACAGTAAAATCACTACTGGATTTGAAAACATCATTAATTCATTATGAAGAATCTCAAAGAAGCACTTCTAGGACTTAGGGCAACAGTATCAAAGAAGTAGGAGCCAAATTTTTAAAGATATTTAAACACTTGGCTTGATACCTCCTAGGAACTACTTCAAGTGTAGTTATAGAATAACAAAAATAGGTCATAAGGACCCTTCAGGATTTAACCCAACTTAGACCAGATTGCTCAGGCCCACAGTCTCACATAACAGCAGGGAGGGGCAAATCTCTTCACTCTGCCTGGACTCAGACTATTTTCTTCACAAGAAAAAGTGCAAGTGGAAAGCTAAGGTGTTAGATGTGCTGCCTACACCAGTACAAAGCACCCCTGCTCTGTATGCAACGCAAGTGTACCTCCATGTGCTATTTGTTACACACTGTTTATCCCATTTAATGTTCCTGCTCCTTCTAGGAATCTCACACAGGTTCGTTTGAGACAAGCAACACACAAACCCCAGAAGATACAGTTCTCCTCATCCCTGGTATGTCATGCAAACCAACAGAGCTGGGGGCTCGGTCACAAGCACAATGGAGATCAGTTCACCTCCACTCTTGGACATTCAACACATCCCACAGAAGTGCTGCCCCAAATCCCTGCACTGGCAGAAGCAGATGCCTGGAGTAAGCGAGACTCTTAATGGGAAATCTAGGACAAAACTGATTTTATGCCTTGGTCTGAAAATAACAATAATGTGGCTGGGAACAGGCTCTTATGCTAGATTATGTCCTTTCACAATAATCCCTAACACTTTTTGGTCCAAGCATAATGTTTTTCTGTCATTTCTACCAAAAACACAAGCCCTGAACTTTAGATTCCCTCACAGACCAACCTCTGGTGATTCCGGGACATGCACTAGGCTCAAGTCTTTGAGCTCCTCATTATTTAAACTCCTTCAGTAGCAGGTTCCTTCTGCAAAGGTGGCTCCTCAGCCACCACCTCACGCAATTTCCCAGGCTGCCACATCTTGAAGACATGCCGTTAATCCAGCCCTGCTCTGCAGATCCTGCTTGCCTCCAAAGCACACCCTGAGCATTCATCAACTTCTCTTGGGGACATTACTCTGGAAAAAGGCTTTTGTTAGTGCCTGGACTTTCTTCTGTGGTAAATCTGTCCAGGGCAGTGTGCCCAGCCAGCACACCCCCACAGCAAAGGAGGGCAAAAACCATCTCTGGGAAGAATGTGTTGTAAAGAAAGCTGAATTTGTTTCAACAACAGGGAGACTGCAGGGTAACCTTGGGTTTAGATAAGGAGAATTAACAAAGAATAACATCTTCCTTAGCTAGGGATCCCACCGGGGGTGGGGGGGGAACAGATACATGGCTGAGCCTAAAGGATAAAAACTGGACAATTATAAAGTCAGCTTTGAAGAAATCAATGGGCTTTCTGATCAGACTTCACTCTGCGTGTTCCCTCCCTGTGACTGCAGGCACCGAGCAGCGTGATGATGAGCACAGACACCAGGAGCAGACACCACCTTTGCCTTTGGATTCAGCTCCTCGCTGCAGGTGCTCTTACACTTGTGCTGCCACTCCAGCATGTGGCCGTATTGCCCTGCTAAACTAAAATGCCACGTAACACCAAATACACACACAAGTAAAGCTGATACTCCTCCTCATCTGGAATATTGGCCAGAGCACACTGTATTCGGAGGGCCGGGAAGGCAGCACTGCCACACTCAACCTGGGAAACCCATCTTGGCATCCAGCACTCCTCACAAAGGCTTGCCCCACACTGCTCAGCCAATTTTATCTCAGCTCTGAAATTCTGACATCATTTAAAGAAGTGCACTTGTACCTTGTCCCCAGATCCACATTCCTTTCTATATTATGCCCAGATTTAGGTGTGCACACCACAGGATTAAGAACCTGAAAGTCAAAACCACAGAGTCACAGTAATTACCACTTTGGCCTCCTGCCATGAAGGATCATGACTGGAAACACACCCTAAAAGGATATTAAGAAATGAAAAGGCAAAATGGAGTTCTACCTGCACAGCAAGCAGCAGTTATTTGAAATGAAAACACTTACTGTTAGCAAAATCCTTTTATACTTGTATCCCTGATCCTCTGCACACTTGAAGTTTGACTTGTCAGCCTTCCAGAAACAGAAATGTTAAAAGTTCTGCACACAAGTCACCTTCGGGGCTGTTCTTTTACCCTGCAGCTCTAGATACAATGCTGAAGCCATGGATTTCACAGAAGCTGGTATCCTAATAAAGTCTCTTTAAAGCACACTGCAGAAGGCATGGCTTCCTGCTGCCCCAGATACAGCAATTCCTCTGGGGAACAGCAAACATGAATCTCTAAGAGGGTTTTGCTGTGGAATCTTTTCTTGTTAAGACACAGAAAAGAAAATCTGCTTTGTGACAGTAGCACTGCAGGGAGTTAAAACCAAAGGGTCACAATCAAGGCACATTTACAACAAGAAACTCGCCAGAGCAGAGATCTAATACCTTGCAAATGCCTAACATAGCAAGTTTCCAATCAGCAGCTGCTCTTCCAGAAAACAAAACAAACAAATTCCAACAAAAAACCCTAAACAACTCATCATGCATGCAGGCCCAATGCCATTTCTGAATTAGAATAAACAGCTACACAGAAAATGAAGACAAGAAAACAAAAAAAATCCAGGCATAAATTCATCCTCGGGTAGTACAAACAGTGGGAGCGAGGAACCCGAGCTGCCTCCATTTCCTAGACGCTGTCCTCATTACAGAGCAGCAGCAGCAGGCGGCTGCTGGTGAAAGCCAGTCCCTCAGCCTACACCCCGACAGCGAGGCACTCAGCAGTACCTTCAGAGGCTGGTGAAAACAAAGTGCTTTAAAAAAACAAAACACACCACCTTGAAAATCACATTCTCCCCCTAGTTGGCAGACAAGCTCCCCAAACTCACGCCCCTCCAAGATCCCAAATTTAGAGTTTGTGACAACATGGCTCCTTTTCCATTCCTTTCTCAGTGGTGTTTTCCAGCACAAGACACCCAGGTTTGAATTAAAACCCCCCACTGCTCCTGTTTTAAGCTGGCAAGACTGAGAACAGATTCTTCCATAGATGTCTGCTCTTCAGCCACAGCAGTACGTAGACAAGTAGAAAAAAACCCCAACTTGCTTAAAAGATAACAGTATGAATATAGCTCCCATTCCTACCTTTCTGCCAGGAGGAAAGTGAAGGGGGGACATGACAGGACATAGGGTAGGACATGAAGTTCCAAGTCTTTTTGCAACACCCTGCACTGAAGCCGTAAGGCAGGCTGCGACTGGTTCAGAAAACCAGGAGTGGTATCACTCTAATAATGATTTTAGATAGCACTTCACTTTCAGGTTTGTAGGAGAGCTGCTCAGCCAGGACAGAACCTTCCCTGCTGTTACACTGAACATAGCTGAGTTGTTTCTTAAAAGCATCTTGACATCAGAGGGACAAAGACCTCACAGCAGCCAACGGGTGGCACCAAGTCACCAAATGGAATTCCCATTCATCCCTGAAGGCCACCACCTGCCCAACAGCCCATGACAATAAGGAGGGCAGGGCCATGAGGACTCGTGAATCAACTCTGCCAACCACACACAGGGAAGTCCCCGGGATTGTTAACTGTACAACAGCACTGTCATTAAGAGTCAGTCTTTGAAACCACAGTTTCACCTGCCCCCTAAATTTTGCGGGGGGGCAGGGCAAGGGACAGAGAGATGGAAAACAGACAGGGAGAGGGTGGCTTCTTGGGCAGCCGGACCAGTTCACAGCAGCCAATGGGCTAAGATACCAGCACTAATTTCTCAGGCTACACTGGCTCAACACCTATAGTCATAACACCCCTAAAAAAAAAAAAAGCACCTCTTCACAAATAAAAAAAAAAACTCCCCACAAACAAATAAAGGTCATCCTTACAGGGAAAGAACTAACATCAGACATCGAAGCAGTACCAGATTTGGTTAACAAAAATACATACACGTATTATATTAAAGACTCTTTGAGCTCCCATCTACAAAGGACCATTTTCCCAAATTCCACTGGCCATTCTCACAATGGTTTTGTGACACCTGAGGCCAGCCCAGGTACCAAAAGCCATGAGGATATTGCTCTGGTTTAGAAAAAGAAATGAAAACTAAGAATGCCACAGATTTTAGGAGGGCGTTCACAGGATGGCCAAAAGTTGCAAAACTGTGAGGTGAACTTGCTTTAAGTACATCAAGAGACCAGCTGAGAGAGGCAGCAGCAGCTACAGCATGTTAGAACAAGGCTTACCCAAGTACTATATCATTCTTTGTTTGCTACCAGGTATATAAAGACTAATTCAACCATCACTTTACAAGACATAACAGAACTACGATTTTAACCTGCAAGATAACACCATTTCCCTCACAAGCCCTGCAACAGGCAATACCCAGTGTCTCTGCTTCTGATGGGGGAGAGGCTGCTCCAGTGTTATCTTGTCATTTAAGAGTTCACACTCTTTTTAGAACAGTGGGAGAAAGCCACCACCTTCTTTTAAAAGGTCCTCACTCTTCAGAAACCTGCTAGACTATTCATCTCAGCAGTTGATTTGTTTCAAAGATCTGCCATGCACCAACACTCCCAAAAAGCTACCAAAAATGTCCTCTGTAAAGGCATTTCAGGAAACTAATCTGGACTAAGGAGAGCAGAGGGCAGATGGAAAGGAAGCAAATCTAGAGTGAACTACAGCTCACTTAGTAAATTTGTAAAAACTAGATGGAAAAAGATGGATATGCAACAGAAACGGCTCATGATCCTTTGGGGTAGGGCACAGATTTCTGGGACAATAGAATCTAAAGCTGTTCAGTCATAGAAAGCTCTCACAACGCCAAAAGCCTAAGAAAACAGCAGATAAAGTCTGTATGTCGATAGATTAAAAAAAAAAGGAATGCAGTTGGAGAAAAGGCAAAGATTTCCAATTTGTGCTAAGCACTGCAAGGGAAAAAAACCAAAACATCCATGTTCTCACAGTGAGTTCCCTGAGAACACTGGTTTGCTGCTCAGCAGCCATCAAAACAGGATACTGGGAATTATCAGAGAGAGAAAAACATGCATTGGTCTGAGCTTGTTACAGATATTTAATGCCTCTCCTTATGTCTGTCAATAACAGGCTTGACACTAGCAACACTCACGCGGCTCTCGGGCTCTCAGGAGGGAGGGAAGAGCTGCAATGAGCGGCCAAGGTTCAGAGGAGCTCTCCAGTCATCCACCACGGGCTAGCTGATTTTGGAATGTGCAGGAGCGTAACAAAGACAGGACAAACTATAACAGCGCAGGCTAACAGAGTTCAAACTCCAACGAGTAAACACAAACGTTTAAACAGCTTGATAATAATTTGATGCCTATAATCAAGGGCAAACATCTAAGACATGCTCTAGCTCATGGCTCACAGCAATGCTGGTGGTGAGGACACCAGCCCTAGTCGCTCTGTCAGGATACAGAAAGAAGTGGTGCTTTCACGAGTGGCTTCAGCAGTCTCCAAAACAGAGAGCAGATTTTCACCCCATCGGTATCGCCTCAGTATAACCCACGCCAGTGGAGCCCAAAGAACTGGACACGGCAGCGGGAACACTTTCTGGCAGAGCCAGCTGCGGGAAGGACTGCGCCGCAGTCTTTGGGGCAACATTTAAGGTTTAGTTCGCTCAACTGCAATTAAAAAAAATCACGATAACACCCCGTAAAAAACATTCAGCAGCCATCCTGCTTAGATACGAAGCCGAGCAGTCGCTTTCTCCCCGCGAGAGCTCTACGGGCTGATTCGAAGAGACTCGGCGCTTCTGCAAGGCCCGGCAGAGCAAAGCCGAGTTCCCGTGCCCTGCGTTCCCGGGGCGCTCGGAAGCCGAGGCCCGGAGCAGCCGGACGTGCTCCCGCGCTAGGGAAGGAGCTGGATCCAGCGCTGCCCTCCCAAGGGAAATCCTACTACCGGGGAAGAGGAAACGGAGGTGCACTGGTTAATGGCGCAGACCCCCGAACGCAACTAGGAACGTGCCAAGAGGATCGACAGCGCAGTCCGAAGGGCCCGGACTAGGGAAGAGGCGGGGTTGCCGTCGCGACCCCGGGCCCTGCCACGCTCTGCCATGAAGGCTCCACCGCGGTTCTCCGCTCACCTCGGAGGGGCGGCGGGCGCGCCGCGGGCGGGAGGGGCAATTCAGCGCATACCGGGCGGCGGAAGCGGACGAGGGACCGGCGGCCTCGGCGAACACCGGAGGGTACTTCCTTTCCCTCCGGGCACCGCGCAGTAAGGCGCCCTTCGATAGGCTGCCCGCCGGCACGTCACCGGCGCGCGGGGCTGCGCAGGCGCAGCGGGGACGCCCCGCTCCCCGAGGGCGGGTGGGTAGCGGCCTGCGCGGGAGCGCAGAGCGCAATCAAAGCTGCTAATTAAAGGGGCTGTTTAAATTAAGTTGGCAGACTTAGGCACAAACGATTCGAAAATGGGACTCGGGGTGAGTGGTTGCAATTCTCAGCTGCGGTTTCTTCTCCGTCCTTCGCTCTCAAGGAATGCGGAGGTGAGCGGTTACGCTGCTTAATACACACAAGTATTCCTGGAACTAGAGTATCTTTCCTTGTAGATGAAGCTCTATGAGAGGATTGGGGGAAAACGATTTGGGGAGAGAGATAAGGGAGCGAGATAAAAAGTAGTATTTCAGTTGGAAGGGAAACTGCAACAATCACCAATTGCCTGACTACTTTAGGGCTGACCCAAGGTTAAAGCATATTATTACAATAATATCATTTTGACCTTCCTTTTCCAGAGCAAAGTGAATAGTTTCCTTCTCAGCTGTTTCACTCAGATTTTCCCACCTTCCACCTAAACCATCCCATTTTTGCAGCCAAGTAACCACAGCCGCCCCATCTCCACCAATGAGGCTTCCAGCAACACCAAAGGATTCTTCTTGGCATTTTGTTTTGTTTTGTTTGTTTGTTTTGCTTTTTTTTTTTTTTTTATCCAGCAGCAGGGTCTGGGAGCATCACAGTGTGTTTTGCTGAAGTGTGAACAGGGGGAGCTCTGCTACCCTTCTGGGGATCCCTTTGCCTCCACCTGCCCCTCACTCAGAGCTTCTGGCCGGTTTGTCAGTGAACATCAATTAAATGCACCAAATCTCACCCCAAATCACTGACTGAAGCATTCATTTCCCCAGCCCAGAGGATGATGGATTACCACAACCAGGAAGGGTTTTTTGTTCAATCACTGGCACAAGTAAGGTGAAAGATAAAGTGGCAGAATTATTTTATGCTTCTTAAACTATTTCCTTTAATAGGAAGTGCTGCTTTACTCTACCTTGTGCTTCTGAAACAAGTATTTGTGTTCCAAAAATATACAGTGTACACATACTCTCTAGGTATAGGTACAAACATTTACAAAGAAGCAGGCTGGAGTGGATTAGCTTGGAAAAAAAAAAAAATCTTGACACCTTTCCTTCTGCCTCTCTTAGGGCAAGAGCAGCTGGGCTCACCCTGCCTTAAACAGATGAGGGCTACTGAAAACCACATGGCTGAGAAATACCACGTCCCTGGTGATTATATGAAACAGCATGGATCCAAAACATTTCCATACGTTGCAGAGGTTTGGAGTTTTTGTTGCCTTTTCCCAGCCCCTCCTTTAGTCCCTGTGATCATCCTGCAGCCTGCCCATCCACGTCCTCTCCGCTGCCAAAGGGCTGATCCCTCCCGTGGGCACTGCTCAGCTTTACACCCCATTGGAAACTGTGGGTCCCGAGACATTTGGTTTCATCTGCAAGGGTTACTCAAACTAAGGGGAACAGGAGACACTCTCTAGTCACAGCACTTTAGCGGATAGGTCGGTAGGGGAATGTCATTCCTGGTATAAATGTTTGTACAGGGTGAGCCGGGAGCGCTGGGTGAGCTGGGAGCGCTGGGTGCGCGGCGTGCGCGGGGTAGCCCAGAGGAGGAGTGTGGATGTGAGGATAAAATCCTGGTGGCAGGGTGCTGTGGGTCGGCTGCTGTACTGGGCCTGAAATCACCAGCTGGAGCAGGCTGTGGAGAGAAATTCAAAGACACATGAGGATTATTCAGGGGAGGCTTTTGCTGTGGCTCTGGCCAACCCACAAAGGCCAGGCTCTTAGGACAGGTCATAACCAACATGAAAGAGACACAAGGACAGGGATTCAATTCTGCTCTTTACAGCTTCCAGAAGACTTCTCCACCCCCTTTTTTTTTAATTCCATTTTTTTCTTTTTTTTTTTTTTTTAAAAATCTTGGTTGGTCTTTGCAAAGAAGCAAGAAGCAAAGTGCAGCTCAGCTTAGGGTCAGGTAAAACAAGCAGGGAGCTGGGGACAGTGCAACTCTAGGGCAGGTTCCACACTGTAATTTCATTTTTCCCTTTCTGTGCATTTGTTCTAACACGGGCTGGGCAAGATCATCTATGTGGTAGGAGTCACTGAAGAGTCCAGCTTGCAAGGGAGGAGTAGCCAGCACTATCACCTTTCCCTTGGTGCTAAATTATAGGCAAATAAAGGCCAACTTTCAGAAAGTAACTACAAATTTTTAGAGGAGATTTTGTCTCAGCAGCCCTCAAGCATGTGTCTTGGAATATGCATCAAAACAAACCAAAAGAAAAGTCTCTTACTTGTTATGTGGTAGCCTGGAGCACACAGTTCTCAGGTCATCTGAAAGAAGACAAACGACAGAACGTTAAGGGTAAAGCAGGAATTAGAGCAATTTTCCTCTCTGCTCTCCATTCCAGGAAGATTACTGAAAAAGCTCCAGTTATCAACAGATTCAAAACCTCATTCTCAGTCCAAAATCTTCCATAGAAATGTCTCTCACCAGTTATTATCTCAGCTTTCCACACCAGATATTTTAGTGTATTTCTGACATTTAACTTACTCTGCCAGAGGGAAAATGCAGCTTCATTTCAAGGCACATGAAGCCTTAGTGTAGGATTTGCAATACCAATATACTATTGAGAAGTAACCAGAATGCAGGAAATACAAGGTATGACTCTACCCACTGAATATGCACTAGGGATGAGAAAGCAGGTCAAAGCTTACCCAGTACCTGGTTTGTATTGGTTTCAGGTTTGGGTTTTTTTTTAAATGGTACTAGTTTAAAGAAAGTGTTGGTGGTTCGTTTTTTGTTTTTGTTTTGTTTTCTTCAGGTCTATCGACTAGAAATTCCACCTTTTTTTACCATCTCCAAACTCTTCTGCTAAAGCAGAAAAGCCGGAACCAAGGTATTTTAATAAGATATCCTGCTTTTTTTCAGGAATTACTGGGGAACTGCCTTGTAGATAAACACACTCCCAAACCTCTGAAATAATGGCTATTTCAGCAGCTGCTTATACTGAATTAACTTCCACTTCTTGGAAAGTACCAAGTGAATGGTTAGGAATAAACTTAGCAGAAATAAACTATCAATTGATAAACAATCCACTTTTCTGCTTACTCTTATTGCACCCAGAGCTACTTTATGAAAGAAAAGAACATGGAGATTAGCCCAGCAGCACCGGTTCATCCACGGCAAAAACCTCTGTAGGCCTGTGGCTGGGATCTCCACTAACTGCCCTGGCTGTTGGGGAGCTTTAAGCCTTCTGGGCACACTAAAAATCACCTCTTTCAAGAGAACATATCAAGAAAACAGCCTGTCTGGCTGACCCTGTGAGGTGTTGAGGCACTTCCTCTGTGGACCTTTCAGAAAGACCTGGTTTTGGAGAGAGGAAAGACAGAGAAAAGCCACATTAGAAGGCTTCTTTACTAAGTCTAACTGAAATTGTACATGCTGTTATGAGTTCTCATCACAAGAGAGCTGAAGGCCTGGAAGTGCCAAATGGAGAGTTTTTGTTTGTTTTTCAAATTCCATGTCTTAACACACACACCTACCCCATGGGCTTATCCATTTCACAGACTCTCCTCCAGCAGGCAAACTCAGAAAAACACCATTAAAGAGTGCTTTTTGAATAGCTACAAACAATTAGGAGTGGGGCAAACTTGTACTGCCCTTGTGCACGCTGCAAGGTCAAGACCAGTTTGTCTCAATCACCTGCAGCAATTATCTCTCCTCTCTTAATCCCCATCCAGCTGTTGTCCCTGGACTATTTCCTGCACTATTGCTTCCCAAGAGCCACAAACTACTACTCTGCTGTGAAGACATTAATCTTTGTTCTCCCCATCCCCAAACCCCCACATACAACATCTACACCACGGAGGACAAGAATCCTGTGCCAAGGTCTGCCAGCCCTGCTGACAACTTACCTCTAGTGCACAGGAGTGCTCCTGATGCCATGGCCACTTGCAGAGCCTGAGCCAGTCTGTCTAAAGCCAGTTCAATCTCTTTGGATGCATTGAGAGGATTGAGTTCATCAGAGAGTCTGTTAATCTCCTCAACAAGTGGAACCACGTGGTCAAAAGGTATTAGGCCCAGGCGCCCATAAAGGTTCTTCTCTGTTAAATGCCCCTGAAGCATCATAAGAACCTGCAGGACACTTAGATGCAGTTTTGAGTACAGCTGGTGGCAATCTCTGTCTTCTCCTGAAGTTGAGTCCTTGGCAATTTTGCCAGGGGGAAGTCCGTTAGAGAGGGAGGCCTTCTTCTTCCTTTTATAAGCCAAGGGGGCCTTCACACACCAACGGATCAGTCCAGTCAGTGGGGTGAGCTCTAAAAACCCTATTGGCAGGTTGGCTGCAATAGGAGTATTTAGAAAGGTGATGAGGATCAAACGAGGGTCTTCAAAGATCCAGGAAACAATCAACTCGAGCAGATCTGAAGGAGGGATGAGGTCATCTAAAGATAGGAAAGTCATTGCTGGGTAAGCTGGCCGTTGCACTGAAGCACAGGATTAATGAATCTTTAATTACTCTCACATGTACCCTTCCTGCACTGGCAGAATTACAATTGCAGAACCTCCCCATCTCTGCTGGGTTTTTTTGAAGACACAAAGGTAAACGCTCATTTGTCCCAGGAAAGATGCAAACACGTTCCCCTTGACTTCATCTTCTCCTCCTATTCTGAAGATACCACTGAATGCCAACATTTATCCCCTTTCTCAGCAAAGCTTCTTTTATCCTTTTCTTTTTTCCCGCCCATCTCATGCTCACTTTTCCCTCCACACTCCATCTCCACTTACCTCTCACCACAGGAAATAAAATGGGCAAGGGAACAGGAAAAAAATGTTAGCCCTTCTTCACCTCAATCATTCAGCTCATTTACTTTAAGACTTACCTAAACAAGTATGTCTTGTGGAAAAATTTAATGCAGCAACACCCTCACATGCCAGGGAAAGGACTGTAAAATTATGTAAAGCTTCAAGTAAGAAGCAAGAGGTGGTCATGAGCTGCAGCTTTACTGCAGACAAGAGACACACTGACTTCCCGGTAATTGTGCTTCATCCTGTCACAGGGGCAGGTGACTGGATTGAGCAATGTGCACTCACTGGGAGTTGTGGGCAGAGTCAGCAGAGGGCTTGGCACAGCACTACCTAGTCAGGTCTTTCCTACCTGAGATGACTTAGAGGATAAATCATCTAGCATGAAGAATTACTAATGTGCACTAGATGACAAATCTGTATTTTCCAGTTTTTAGCTTTTCTGACATGTCTCAATATCACATATACTGTGCAATCAACTCCTGTCCTGATGACATGGTGAAGACTGCCTAGTTACAGATCACTCTTTGAAGAGCAAGCTTCCTTTTCTTGCATCATCAATAATATCTCAAATAAACCAAGGAATTTTTAAAAAGTATTTCCTATAACTCATGTTATTTCCTCTCTGACGTGTCTTTTAATTAGTTGGATGAACTTCCAAGTGAAGATTTATATCTCACAAAAGAGATACAGAATACTGGAGAAAAATATGCTACCAGTCCTAGCAAATACTTCAAAGTATTTGCAAAGTTAAAAAAACAACAACGAAATAAAAGTTTAATCCTCCCTTTCACTAATGCCAAGCTGCTTATCTAGAGAAGACCGTGCAAGACATTTCCTTTATCAGTAACTAACGTGCTGGATTATGTGTGATGTTGGTATTTAGTGTATTGTTATCTCCCAGACTACTACGAGCTCTCTATCTCCCTTGCTGAGTAAAGGTAAATCAATGTTATTTTAGACACCTACATGTTTCTAGTGTCTGAAAAACAAGGACCTGAGGCCAGTCACATCCCTAGCTGGTCACACGTACAGTTTAAGAGCACACTGGAGATATGCTGTTGATTGAGTTACACTGTTGATTGAGTTTCTCATCACTGCTCAACAGAAATCCTGCTCCAGTTTGCAAACATTTGGAATTTGAGTTTCTCCCCTTTTTGGAAGGAGTCATCCTGACACACAGACCTGAGTCTACCTGCTAGGTACGTGACACACAACAGGGGAGATCAACTGCCCAGCCCAGGCAGATCAGCTTTTACTCCTAGAGCTGCTCAGTCAGTAAGGTCCCTGTGTCCCCTGCCCTTTGTTGAGGACGTTGCCTTTTGTGTCAGGCATTACCTGGCTGCTTCTCCAGCAAAGACTCTCCCTTTAGCCAACGAGTTACTTTGATTCTCCCCCCAGTGACAGATGAAGCAACAGCACACCTCTAAGCTGCTTCTGACCATAATTACATGGTGACAAGCATGTTTAGAATTTCAGCAGTTAATTCACTCAAAACAGTTAATCTGTGTTCCATTACACTGTATTTCTTACTTCAAAAGACACATCTTGGAAACACTTACCTGCAGAGAGGTCATAGAGAGCTGTGACAGCCGTAATGAACTGGCAGCAGAAGCGAGGACTGGCACTGAATATCTGCTTCAGTGTCTGGATGGAGCCTGGCAGCAAGTTACAGTAGTCATCCACCAAGGCTTGGGCCAGCCTCACGCAGTAGACAGCGGGGGTTCGCTGCAGGCAGCAGGCACACAGGGACAAGCAGATTAAACCCAGACATGGAAGCTCCACAGAGCCCACTTTAAAGTCTGTGTTGCCTAAGCTTTGTGCATGCCCTCATCACCCAGCCACTGGGTGACAGGGGTATGTGCTTTCTCTCCCTCTGTGTATCAAAGGGTCATTCTGACAGCAACAAAATTACTGTTTCAGTATGAAAATAGATGATGACAGTTTGTGTTTACAACACCCATAGTTTAAAATTAAAACCTTTTACATCAATATTAGGACTTCGAGATTTTTTTTACTACTTCAGCAACATAGCTTTGTATTTCAACTGGATCAGTAACAGAACAACTAGTTCAGTAACCTCTCAGTTATGCTCGACATCTTTAGTGTGGAAAATATTCTGTGCAATCCTGATGCCACTTAAGAGCTGCAATCTGCAACAAACTGCACCTTCTGCCACTATCCAGATTACATCCCCTCCTGTCAAGACTCACCAGGGGGGAAAAGAAGGACCCTGCACAAACAGCACTGAGTCTGCCTCCCACCACCCTTGCCTCCCAGCATAGTCTTTCTGTAAAGAAAGGAAACTTCTGCACATCCTACAATCATGGTAGGAGCAAAGATGTACTTCCCAAGGTCTACACTGGGAAATTTCTACAGGAAAAAGAGATACAGGAAATTCACAACATTCCACATTCACAGATATGAATTTCAGATGCAGGTATTTAATACCTAAATCTCAAGAGATATTTGCCTCTTCTGCCATGCTCAAACTTGTACACGAAAGACAGTTTATTTTCTAAATTTCGGAGCAATGTGACCATAAACTGCCCTGGTTTTGTTCCCTGCATTGGTCAAATCACCCCACTGACTTACTTTTGACATGTTAGGGTTGGGTGGAGGAAAAAACAAAACAAAATACCAACCCCACAACTTTCACCCACAGTTTTAAGTTTCTTCTGCCAGAAGTAAAATCTCTCTCTTGTACTGGAGCAGAGGAATAGACAAGCATGGAGGTGGGGTGTTATATCAGCTGACACTGCCCCATAGGAGGAGCTGACTGCAACCAGCTGTCACCAGCCGTTAGGTGACACTCTGATGGAGTTCACCCGTTCCTATCCTGACACATTCCCTCACTGATTCCCTGTCTGAACAGAAGCTGTACCTGCAGCCAGAAGGCAGCACACTCCAGAACAGGAACCCTGCACACGGCCACTGCCATGGAAACTAGCTTTCCCAGTAAAGCCATTCTGCTGTCATCTGCTTTGTTTCCTTGAGGGCTGAAGAGAGATGAGAAAATGATCTGCCGGACTGAATCCTTGGTTTGCTCTTGGAAATAATTGCACATGATCTCAAGGAGCTGAAGTTCCTGAAGTGAACTTAATCTCTGAAAGAAAACAAAAGCAAAAATAAACTGGGGCTCTTGAAGAGCCAAGATCTGCTTTTTGGTGAAAAGTCAGGAACAGAAAATATTGAGAACTTCCCTCAGGTATTAAAAACGTAAATCTTTATTCAAATCACACACCTTCAAGCTTCTTGAACCATTGCTGCATATAGCCAGTTATACTGAAAAACTTAAAGTTGCATCTCAGTACCTGGATACCCAAGACTAGTGCTTGCCCCACCTGCAAGTGCTGCCCACCGAGAGATGAAACTGACAGCAGTACTGGGGTGAAAAAAAAAAAAAAAAAGTCCTCCCTCTGCAATTAACAGCACTAAGGGCACTGTTCAGGGGTCACAGCAGGGCTCAGAAGCCCACCACGCCCCAGGCCTGTGCACCCTGCCATTCATTCACCGGCAGTGGTGGTTTCTGGTCACTGCTTTCTAGGAGGTTCCAATCCCACATCCAGTCATCTAAAAACACTGGTAGGGTCCAGGCAAAACACCGTGAGGCTGTGGGCAGTTCCTAGGGACCTCGAGGCCCACCACACCTCTCCAGAGCCTTGTCTGTTCAGAGCCCTGTCTAGTTCATCAAGGTCTTGCCAGCTATCTCCTTCCCTACCCTAAAACCCCTTTCAGTCACCAGCACCCCAGGGACCCCATCCTGTCCTTCTAGCGTCTCAGTCTCCAGCAGCAGCCCCCACAGGGATCCTGTCCTGAGCTCTTGGAGCCTCGGCCTCCATAGCCAGACCCTGGGGTCTCGTCTGGCCTCCCACGTCGCCACCTGGCCTTACGTCGACAGCCCCAAGGGCCTGTTCTGCTCCCCATTGGGCTCGGGCCCCCATCAGATCCCCGGGAACCCTATTCGGCTTTTCAGGGCCCCGCACCGCCTCGCCCCTGTAACCACCCAGCGGTCGGGACCCACCTTGGGCGGAGCGCCGCGCTCCTTGGGGACCTGGAAGAGGAACTCCTCAATGAGCTCGGTGGGGCCCTTGTCGACGAGGGGCAGCGGGCCGCTCTGCAGCTGGCTGCTGAAGTAGATATCCAGGTGGTAGAGCACCTCCTTGGCGGCGCTCAAAGCGTCCCGCCGCAGCAGCGAGTGCCTGATGTCGCTCATGGCTCCGACCCCCACCGAGAACAGCGGCCCCTCCGTCCTGCCCGTCTCCTGCCGGCCGCGTCCCTCCGGCCCAGCTCGGTCCGGCGCGGCACGGCCTGGTCTCGCTCAACGGCTGGGGGCGCGGAACTATCTCCACTACGGCGGTCGCCGCAGGTCAAAAATAGTCTATGCACGCCCGCCGCCGGCAGCGCCCCCTGGCGAGCGGTCCTCAGCGCCGAGGTGGGGCGACGGCGGCGTCGGGCAGGAAGGGCGCGGGACAGGGCAGGGGGGAAGGAGCGGGGCGGGGCAGTGAGCACTGGGTGGGGCTTGGCTGGAGGGGGCAACTGGTGCTGGGGGATCTTGGCTTTGCGGGGGCAGGACCTGGGATTGACCTGAGAAGTCTTGGCCTGGGGAAATCCTGACCCTGGGGGTGCCCTGGGAAACCACAGCCCTGCTGAGCATTTTGGGGGGCAGCCCCAATCCCACTGTGGGGAGTGAGGGGCAGGCCCTGGCCTTGCTTAGGGGGAGCGGGCTGGCAAGGGCCCTGAGAAGCACCCAGCGCTGCTGGGAAACATGTCAGTTGCCTTTGAAGGCCATAGGCATCAGCCAAGGCCACCATTCCTTGGCATGGCATGGGGCTGCTGGGGCCTGCCCCAGGTGACCTCCCAGGCAGGGTCTGGGGACAGGCATCATGGCAGGGACCTGTCGTTTTTCGGGACTCCCACCTTGACTCCACGCTTGAAGACCAGAGCTGGTGGGGCCACACTGGGAGGCACTGTCTGTGCTTAGCATTCAGCACCAGGATCCCACCAGCCGCAGGAAATGTGACGTGCCAGGTGGAAAAGTTGCTGTTGTTGAAATAAATACTTTTGAAAATAAATTGTAGCTGGTGAAGATTGAGAGCTGCCCACACACATACTGCGGAGCTGCCATCCCCCACAAGTGCACTCTGGGACTAGCTCACACCTCGTGACCTCTTGTCAGCTTTTTTATCGATCCAGGCACATTCTCAGCCTTACCTGCAGCAGGAGGTGTTGGCTCAGGCTGAAAGGGTTATTTTGCTCACTGAGCACACCTTTGTTTTCGTGAAAAATGCCATATGGAGCCTGCGGCCTCACACGCTCCTTGGCCAGGCCAGCCCTTGGCAAAGTGATTGCATCCCTCCCTATAAATGCAGGTGCAGCTCCTTCTCCTTCCAGAGACCTTGGACGACACAAAGGTACGTCAAGCTCCCCTCTCCCTCTGCACCCTGCGAGCTGCCCTCTTCAACATTGCCTTCTTCAGCTCGGCTTCATTTTGCTGAGAGGCTGTGCTGGGGCTGAGTCTGGGCACAGCTCAGAGCATCGCCCGGGATGGATGCGCTTCTCTGTGTATCCTGGGAGGCTGCTGCGGCCCTCAGGAGCAGGAATGATTTTGTGGGGCTTTGGGCAATTTTGGACATGACTAAATAGTAGCATTTCCTAAATCATGGTGTTTCCAAATCACCATGTTACCAACTAGAGGGACTGTGGTGGTACGGGTGGTAGTATTTGCAGCCGGAGTGAGGGTGCAAGTGGGGAAAGGTGAGGATTTAACTAGAGTAGCTGCCACAGAAGGAAAACCAAGACCAGGGGCAGCAAGTCCCTCCCTAGGTCAGCCTTTGGGTGTGCCAAAAACTGGGGTCCTCTCAACCTGTCTTATCTGGGCACCGGGGGTTGGGCAGGGCGCCAATCCCACCAGCAGGTGAAATTTTACCCTGAGGAGCTGAGTACTGCAGGAAACTCTTACTAAATGCTTTTCTGTGTGGGTGGGAGCTGCTGTGCTGCCTCAGCTAGGAGTCCCAGGGGCTTCAGACTGGGAGAGGATGGGGCAGGGGTAGTTCTGGGGACAGGGTGATCAGGATGCCCCAGGTGAGAATGCTCCAGGCAGTGCAGAAGGTAGAGAGGGGTGCTGGGGGCAATCCATCCCTTGCTGTGTTGCAACACAGCCACTGTAAGGTCTTCTGAGTCCCTGATACAGACCCAGGGAAGGGTGGGAGGGGCACAAACCTAGGGGCTTTGGTGTCCCTGGATGCTGCCACCCAACCCTGGACAGGAGATGTGTCCAGGCTGAGCACGGTGAATGAGGAAGTGAATGCTCTGTGTCACCTTGAAGTAGCATTTGCTTCTTTGCCAGTGAATTACCTGCTCCAGCCTTGCGGGCAGTCTGGCCTCCCTCCAGGAAGGACAGGCAGGATGAGGCCCTGCATGAGGCAGGAGCTGGATAGGAGCGCACCATCCCTGGGTCCTGGTGGTTCTCTGGAAAACAGCCACCTCCAGGTGAAACCAGAATGGCCAGTGGGAATACCCCAGTCACCATTGTTGTCTATGCCAAGCTCCCCTTCCAGCGGGGGGGCTGAGCCCATCCCTGCACCTTCTGCACACAGGATGGTGTCCTCGAAGCTAGTGTTGTCACTGCTGGTTGCAGCTCTCCTGCTGCACATGGCCACCACACTGAAGATCAGCGCCTTCAACATCAAGGCATTTGGGGACAGCAAGATATCCAACCAGACTATAGCAAATATCATCGTTTCTGTGAGTGCTGGGGGAGAGCATCAGTCCTGGCCACTCTCTGGTCTATAGGATACATCCAGCTTGCAGTAGATGGACACCAGCTTTCTGCAGGCATCCATCCATCCATCCATCCATCCATGCATGCATGTGTCCATCTGTTAATCCACCCACCCATCAATCCACTTGTCCACCCACCATCCATCCATCCATCCACCCACCCATCTGCTTTTCCCCCATCACCCTCTCCATCCTTCAGCCACCTCTACACTTGACAGTCCCCAGCCAAGGATGGGTGACACTAAGTGTTCTTCACTCAGAGCAGCTTGTGAGTGAGGAGCTGCCAGGGTGGTGGGTGGTAGACAGATGGGGGTTAGAGGATACTATGTCACCCCTTTCAAGACACAGGATGTTGATATCAACAGAGGAGGTCCTCCTCTGGCCTCTCAGATCCCTGGTGCTCCCCAGTTGCCAGCCTAGGAGCCTTCACAGCCCAGCCCAGGCATACACAGGTGCCCTCCCAAGCAGGTCACAGCTGGAGTGAGCAGCTCTAAGCTTGTTCCCCCAGATCTTGTCGGGATATGACATCATCCTGGTGCAGGAGGTCCGAGATGCCGACCTGAGCGCTGTGAAGAAGCTCATGGATCAGCTCAACAGGTGACCCTGATGGCACAGGGTAGGGGTTGCCTACCAAGGGGATGCCAGGACAGCTGGCATCTTGCTGTGCCAGGGCACCTCTGGCTCAGCCAGGGAGCCCAATGGATGCTGGGGGACAGCAGGAGTCTCCCCTCACTGTCTCTGCATCTGTCTCCCAGTGCGTCCTCACACCCATACAGCTTTTTGATCAGCACCCCCCTGGGTCGGACCACCTACAAGGAGCAGTACCTCTTCATCTACAGGTAAAGGGTGCCACCAATGTCTGGCATCCCCTGTGTCACCTGCTGTGCCCCCCAGCATCCCCTGGGGTGTGCTGGGTACTTTTGGGGGCCCTGGCTGTGGTGGCAGTGGTGCTGGGGCCGTCCTGTTTTCCTCCCTCAGGTCAGACATGGTCTCCGTGCTGGGAAGCTACTACTATGATGATGGCTGTGAGTCCTGTGGGACCGATACTTTCAGCAGGGAGCCCTTCATTGTAAAGTTCGCCTCGCCTACCACACGTGAGCAGAAGCAGCACTGGGAGCTTCCCAGACTTGGCACAGGGTACCCTCTGCCTGGGGTTGACCCCAGAGATAGAGGGTACCTGGGGTTGCATCCTGGAGCCCAGCTCAAGAGCTGCACTATGTTCCTTCACTGCTGTGGGGCCTTTTCTTACCTGTGGATGCCCAGGGGTCTAGCACAGCCAGCACTGCCTGCTGTTTCCACCATCTCTCATCACCTCCCATCACTGTCACCTCCCACCATGCATTCTCTTTAGTTTCATGCCATCTCACATCTCCAGTTGTATCCCATCATCTCACATCCCATCTCCTGCTACCTCCCATCTTCTCTCACCATTTGCTTCCCCTAGTTGGGTGCCATCTTTCATCACATGCCATATCCCCTCACGTACCATCTCCCATTGCTTGCCATCTCCCATTGCTTGTGATCTCCCCTCATGTGTCATCTCTCATGATCTGCCATTTCCCACCTTGTGCCATCTGTTATCCCATACCATCACTTCCACCTCCCAGGAACCTCCCCAGTGCACACACACTCTCCCATCTCTATCCCACCCCTGTCTCCTTCCCCAGACCACGGTGGTTTGGAAAAAAAATGATGGGAAACAAGCATCAAACCCCAAAGAATGTGCAGAGGGATGCAACTCCCTGCTGAAAATTCAGCCTGGAGGACCACCAGATCACAAAAAGCCAATGAACCCTTTCCTTTGGGCAGCTTTTCCCAGCTGGTAGCTGGGGCTTGGCCTGGGGTGGTCCTCTGGCTCCCATTCCCTTCTTGGGTGCTACATCCAAGCTGGGGGCTGACAGCCACCTGTCTGGCAGAGGTGAAGGAGTTTGTGATGGTGCCCCTGCATTCCGAGCCCAGCAGCGCAGCGGAGGAGATCGATGCACTCTACGATGTGTACACCGATGTCATCAACAAGTGGGCAACTAATGTAAGTGGTGGCAGGGATCTTGGCTCCTCCCTGGGGCAGCCAGGCGGGCTGGGGTACAGCCCCCACACATCCCAGTAGTCATCCTAGGATGGACATGTCCCACAGGAGAGCTCTTGTACCCATTGGAGCAGGTGCCATCCTGGCAATATCCACGCAGGGAGCTGCTGAACAGCTCTGCTGCCATTACTGGGCAGTTGTCCTCTCATACTGGGGAGCCCCAGGGAGGGTTCTTGATGCCCCATAAGACTTTAGGGAGCCCTTGGTGCCCCATAATGTCAGTGGGCACAGACACAGCACACTGTCCTACAGAACATCCTCTTCCTGGGTGACTTCAATGCCGACTGCTCCTACGTGACCAGCGCCCAGTGGCCGTCCATCCGCCTGCGCTCACTCAGCGCCTGCCAGTGGCTCATTCCCGACACTGCCGACACCACCGTCGCCGACACCACCGACTGTGCCTATGACCGGTGGGTGCCGTGGTGGCCTGGGGGCTGGCACAGGGGCACCGGCGGGAGCTAACACTCCGTGTGCCCTGGCAGCATCGTCGCCTGTGGCACCGCGCTGCGCCAAGACATAGAGCCCAGCACCGCCACCATCAACAACTTCCAGAAGAATTTCCACCTCCAGATCAAGGATGTGAGTGAGGGGCTGGGGAATGTGAGCCTACTGGCAGCAAGATCCAACTCGCCCAACCCAAATCCCTGCACTCATGCAACCCCCTACCTTGAGTATTTTGGGGTACACTCTAAATCTGGCGGTTGGAGAGGAGTAAGGGGCTCCCAGCCAGCCATGACTCTGTGATGGTGGGTCCAGATGAGCTCAGCTGCCTCCCTACTTTCCCCCCACACCCAGGCTTTGGCTGTCAGCGACCATTTCCCAGTGGAGGTGACCCTGAAAGCCCTCTGAGCCCATCCCCATGCCAATGGCTACCAGAACACCCCAGCATGCACCTGTGTTCCTCGTGGGAGCCCACATACTGCCAGTCCCAGTCAAGCTGCTTTCCACTTCTGCAAGGAGCTGCTATTTGAGGTCTTGTGGGAATAGGATGCTCTCTATTTTCATTAAAAATGAGCCTTTTCCAGCCCTTGCAACTCTGGAGTAAGGGTCCCTCCATCCCCTCTCAGCAACCTCTCATGATCCTGCCAGAGGCAGTCTCACTAGACTGGAACCAGGGACCCAGGGTCGCCTCCCACCATCAAGAGAGCACCCTCAGCAAGTTTGCTGATGACACCAAACTGGGAGGAGTGGCTGACACAGCAGCAGGCTGTGCTGCCA
>JAOEGS010021795.1:31920-43276 GCA_025447755.1 Corythornis vintsioides | reverse complement strand
GAGGGCTCCAGAACTGGATGCAATACTCCAGGTGAGGTCTCCCCAGAGCAGAGTAGAGGGGCACAATCACTTCTCTCGATCTGCTGGCCACACTTCTCTTGATGCAGCCCAGGATACAATTGGCCTTCTTGGCTCCAAGTGCACACTGCCTAGGCCTTAGCTGCTGTACAACATCCTGCTAAGTAGTCTCTATCCATTACCTCCCTTTCTTTCCATTAGCAGTGAAAATCACCCTCAGTGTCACAACCCCATCTGCAAAAATTAGTTTCTAAGTTAGTATCTTGTCAGTCTCAATCCATTGTAAAAATCTTGATTTTGTTTCCAAGGCCAGAGCTGGTGAATGCCATCCTGAAATCAGGTACACCTCTGGCAAAAAAATCAATCCAACAGATTCCATACCAGGTTTGAAAGACTGATCCCCATGACCCGATTTTTCACCTTATTGTAAATCCTTAACACAAATGTTGCTGACGTCCAGTGATACCCACTCCCATGTCCAAAGTTAATGGGCCCAGAAGACAGAGGAACAGAGCATCTCTTACTCTGTACTGGGTTTAGGAAGGAAGGATCAGCAGCAGGCGTTCTGAATCACTCAACATGTTTGATCTAAGCTCCTAGAGAGGCTAAATCTCAGTGCTACCCTTTTCAAAAAAATGCCTGCTGTCTGAATAATTGTTAGAAAAAGATCCAAAAATGGTTTATTCTATGGAAAGACAGTAGACCTAGTAGAAGCAATTGATCTGAGGTTTGCAGTAGGCAGGTAACCCAGAAAATCTGTTTATTTCTTTCTTCCTTTCTTTGCATAAGCTAGCATTTTTAATTTTGAACTACTTAGTGTCCCATTGAAACATTTGAGAATAATTACTTAGAGTGCAGAATACTGTTTTCTGTGTTCTTCTTTCTTGCACTCCCTCCTGGTTGGAGAAGAAATATTAGCAGAGCAGCCTAGTAAATGTATATCCATGCACAGCATTCTTCCCTCAAGATAGAGATAGGATCTTGCTAGGATCTGTTCTTCAGCTTTCAAGAATGTGCAATCCTCTCCTGAAAAGAAGGGAAGAAAACCCTTGTGAAAACCTAGAGTTGCCATGAGAACAATAAAGAAAAGCATCAGCAGAAGGTAGAGCAAAAGTAACCATTACTTCCTTCTTAGTAGAATTCAGAGGTAGGTTGAATTCTTAATTGTCGGTGATCCTGCGCCAGCTGCAAAACTGGCTGCAGGCTCCACATTTTGACAGCGGTCAGGGAATGTGTCAGCAGGAAAAAAAAAAAAAGACCTTTCCTGTCACTTCTGCCTGCATCTTCTCAGCATTTTCTCATCTGAGAGTTGATAAACCCACATCTTCCACCATCTCCATTTAGCATGGTTTCTCACAGTGAGAGTGCCCATTTCTTCCCCACAGCCATCAGCTCCACAGCCCACTCTCCCTGGAGAGTCCTCCCCATGGTCTTCCAAGGCAACAGCACTCAGACATGCAGTTTGTGGACTTTCATTTAGTTTTTGCTGCCTGGAGTTTATGCAAATACTTAACACAGATCTGAGCTGTGCAGGGAGCCTGAGGGGTGACCATATAGCAGGAAAACGGTTTCCAAGCTGAGTGTAGGATTCTGAGTGGTGTTAAACAGTCTTGTCTTTATAAGCTGATGATGTAGAGCTGTTTGTCAGCAAGAGAGCCATGAAACTCCTTCCCAGCCACCCCACTCTATGGGCTTCACTTGTTTATAGAGGACACACAAGGGAAATGGTAAGTCAGGGAATGGGGACATCTCTCCTCATCATACTCTAGTTGCTCAAATAGTTTTGAGCAGTGCATCCTACAAATGTTCTTCAGAGAGATAATATATGAGAAAATATAAAGCTGTGAAGATGTCCTTATTTTGTTGTTGCTCTTGTATTGCCACACTGGAGAAGTTATTGTAGTGAGTTATCAGGGCAAGAGAAATTACTGCAGAGGATAAAGAAATAGCTTTACTTTTTTGCAGCTGTGCTCCAGGACCTGTATTCACATCTTGCTCTTTCCACTACCTGACTTCTTTGTATTCTTCATGTAAAATTTCTCCAGACAAATGATGAGAGAACATTTATGGAAAATACCTGTACTGGGGAGTCAGAGCACTGTAAAGCAAAGCTGTGTTACTTGCCAGGGGGAACAGCTGTGAGGTGAGGCGTGAATAAACAGCGTTGATTAGTGATTTGTTTTGCAATCAGAATCTTTGATATAAAAGAGTGACTTGGTTTGGGAGAAGGAAGGATGACCAATGCATTACTTCACAAGATTGTTTTCTGCCTGCAGATAACAGGAACTTGTCTTGGTTTTGGATTGCAGGACACTGCTTTGTGAACTTTTCCACTTGAATATTCAATAAGGAAGTATTCATCAAGCAGAGGAGTACTAGGGGCATGTTGTATCCTGGTCCTTTTTTTTCTTTGTTGCTCTTGTTCTGAAAAGAACCATCAGGCTTGTCAAAACTAATTTTCAGGAAATAAGTAGATGGCACTGGGAAGGATCTTTAAGCTAGAATGACATGTTTCAGGAGGCTCCTATTGTCTCCTGGTACTCAATAGGCATTATGAGTAGATTCACATAGCTTGTATATGCAAATGCACAATGGTAATCAGTATTTTCGAGTTTGTTTGGAAATTCTTAGGTTGTTCTAATTACAGTCTCTTTTAAAATGAACAGTGTTGTGGAAGGCTGATGTTCCATACTACCTGGGCCGGGAGAAGATTTACCCCGTTGCTGCAGGGGGAGGCACAATGACTCCCCCATTTGGAGGGAAGGGAGCCAGTAGGTGTCTTGGGGAGCAGGTGAGGAAGCCTGGCATTGTGGTGTCAGGACACAGCAAATGACTCTGGGTAGAAGGCTGGTGCCTGGCTTTCAGAAGGAGAGTGCAGGCTCCAGCATGAAGGCTGAATTTAAATAGGAAGCCTGTTGGGAAGGGCTGTGGGGCAAGTCCCTAATGTGCAATAAAGTTTAGGTACGTTGATAAGCATGTATCTTTGTCCCTGTTGACCTGTCTTACGCAAAGGTCAAGATTGCTGAACAGGTGAAATTACAGCATTTAAGGCTACTTATGGGGAGACAGGCAGAAAATTCTGCTATGGACTATGAAGATGGTATTGGGAAATAGTGCTCCTGCAGATGATAATGATTTTATCTGACATTTTAAAGAATTTCTATTTGTTCTGCTGTTGCCTGTAACTGCGTCCAGATATTCAGACGATTTGACCCTAGTAATTACATGACCAGTCACAGGGATACAGGCCCATTCTGGCATCCTTACTGATAACAGATGATGCTTTCTTCCTTCTGGGATCACCCTGAAAGTGATGGTAGCGATTAAGGAGCAGACTATTTCTCACTGGGAGCAGAAGGATGAAAGCTCTGCCTGTGTGGCTTTGTTTTGTTGTATTGGGTTCTTTTGGTCACAGTTCACAGTGTGTTGTGAATGGACTCTACTGATGCGGTGCTGTAGTTAACGAACAGTGCTAGTTTCAGTTACCTACATAGTGGGTCATAATGTAGTTGTTTTGTCCATTTGCAGTACTTACTGATCTTAGGTGAGCTCTGGCATATTTGTATGATTGTCATTGTTGCAATTGCTGTGTTTTTGTGAGATCCACAAAAATGTACCAGAGCATCTGTATTTTTTTTGGTGTTTTGTTTTTTTTTTGTTTGGTTGGTTTTGTTCACTCTTTTTTTTTTCTTTTTTCTTTTTTCTTTTTTCTTTTTTTTTTTTTTAATGTTTTAGCTGTTGATGCCCCAAGGATGAAAGCAGCAAAAGATTGTGATAAAAGTGTTTCAGAACATTAGGGAATTGTGAACATTGGCTGGCTTGGAGGGAATCTATTATTTACAATCTACTGTATCAAATTCAGCTTCCACCAAATTAGAAACTGATTTTTGTCATTGTCCTTTTTTAATCTAACCCTTTGGTTAACTCAGGAGAAACAGCTCCATAAATCACGTGGACATGTATGGATTATTTTTTTTCCCCCTGCAAGCCATTGCTAGAACTAAATATTCATCTCCCAGTGATTCTTATCAGTCAGGACTCTAATAATAACATTTCTGTTCTGGGCTTGACTTTCCTTCTGCCAGGAGGAAAATTGTCTTTGTAATGTGCCTTGCAAAAAAACATTTTTGGGGAGTAGAATAACAATTCACAGGAATATTTTACTTAAGGTGCTTGGGTTTCAACTAGTATGGTTAAAGAAATTCATCATGCCTTGTTTCATGGTTTTTTAGGACCATGGCATGGGATCATGGGGTGAATAATCAATACTTTTTGGCATTTTTTTCATCAGAACTTCATCATGCATATGTGTGCCATTCTTTTTCTTTTGAAGATGGGGAAACTGAAGTAAACAATAAAAGATTACCGAGCAAATGAGACAGACCAGAAAACTCAGTCTTTCATCTCACTATTCAGCCAAGTAAACCTCCTTTTTCATTTGCTGTCCATAAGCATGAAACTGTCTTTACTTCAGCATTAGAATAGAGCTCTAGTTTTTTATTGGATCTTGTAACCATCTCTCTCTGTCACCACAAGAATGATCACTGTAGTCTTGATCTGGTAGACAAGGGATAGGTAGGTTCACTCATCAGTGCCTAGAAATCAGTGCCTAGAAACTGTCTGTCTTAAAGGTTAGTATATGACCCCCGAGAGTGGGCTTTGTATAAACACAAAGGAAGCAAGTTGGTAGGAGATTGGGACCTACTAGCCAGCTGTCACTCCATAGACTTAACTGATTTTGTTTTCCATCACCCATCCCTCTGTCTGATCACAGCTTTTTATCAAACTGGCTGCCACCTTTCTCTCTCTCCTCGTTTCCAGGTCGGTGACTGGTTTGGATAAAGAACCTGACTTAGTGCACATGGAAGCCCAGACAGCTGATGGACGTGAGTATCTGCAGCCAAGGCACAAAAAGTAGGCTTTGAGTCAATAAGGGAATGGGAATAAAAATTCACTTTACTTACTTTATCTCCTCATTTACATTTTAATTGATAGAAAGATGTGGGCCATGGTGTTTGATGTGTGACATACTCCTATCCTCAGGCCCTGGGGGGAAATTCAGAGTCTGCAAGACTTGTGTTTGTGGAGAGTCTGGGAAGAAACAGTCTGTTGGTCTAAGGGCCATCTAGTATCTTCTTGATTTAGTGGTTTCATTATCATGTATTTTACATTAATTATAAAGAGCTGGGCAGCCAGCACTGTGCAGTACAACCTCTGCATTTCCAGAGGTGTTCACAACAGCTGAGTTGTACCAGGGAATTGGAGAAACCATCTACAGTCAGGCTTCTCCTCTGGCTAGGGTGTTTGTATGCCCCAGGTATTCCATGTCTCATACTGAAAGAATTTTTCAGTTTTGATTTTGATGAATGAATAGGTACTTTATACTAAAAGGCCTTGAAAAGGTTCCTGTATCTGAGGTAAAAAACAGGGGAAAAAAATCCAACATTTTTAACCCCTCACTGTAATGAATCTGACCACATTTACAGTAGCATGGATTCCTATGACATTAACCTCCAGTAAAGAAGACAGTACACTTAGAAGAAGCTGTCTTTTTCCACTGCCTTCTCCAAAGTGTTTTAGGTGTTTCTCACAGGAACTACAGCACGGTTGTGCACCTTCTTGTGAGATGCTGGCAGCAAGGCTAGATGCCACACAGCAATGGGACATATGTCCCTTTCACACTACAAGGATGGTGTAGAAAAGCAGTATAGGACCAAGGCTGTGGAGGATTTCTGGGAGGAAATGGCCTCATTTATTTTTTGTTGGTTGCAAACTTTTCTCTGTTTTAGTCAAGTGCTTCATAGGCCAGATGCTGTGTGAACAAGCTCCTGTCTATCAGGGTGACTTCACTGAGTCTGTGGATGTTCTAAAATCACTCATAGGCCTCCCACTGCTATTTAGTGATGGCAGCTGAATAAATAACCAGGCAATAAGAGCTCAGGAGTGACAGCTGTTTGTTGAATAGGTGGAAAAAGCAAAACAGGTTGGCAGGTGGGTGGACAAGGTAGGGAGACTTCTTCAGTGCCTTTGCTACTGTCTGTGCTTTTGCAGGGATGCTGAGAGAAGTGGCCAAAAGCAAGTAAAAAAAGCAAGCAAGTAAGCAAACAAACTGCTGATAGTCTGTTTTCAAACTAAGCCTAAACTTGCTCACCCAGCTATTTGAATATTGGATGTGTCAAGGGTATAGATGCTTCATTTGAAAGATTTATCCCCGGTTTGCAGACAACTCTTTTCCTTCAGATCTTGTTTGCTTGGGGGTTTGCTGTTTGTTCTTGCTTTAATACATAAATTCAGCATTTTGAAATTGGCAGTTGATGGTATTGAGTATTTCACTGAAAGTCAGACTTAGCCAGTAGCATCAGCAAAACAGGCCCATTTCAAGCCATCATCCCAGCAGAGAGCACACGCAGGAGACCCAGCGGGCTGTGCTGGCCCACTGGGGGACAGTGCCAAAATGGCTCCTCTCCCAGCCAAGCACAGCACAAAAGAAGCATGTTGTTCCAATTAGAGTTCTTAAGGCTAAAACTGATATTAGTTTGTGTTACAAAACATCAACTGCCTCAAAGCTATAGCCTCACCTGGTGTGTAATGGTACAGCTCTGTGTACTTGGGAGTGGGAGGCTGAACTTTTCTCCTGGTTGGTTCTGTAGCAAAAATGGGCCTTCATGCTCTTACTGAAATGGCTGAGGTACTTACACCTGTTGGAAAATGAGTCCCTGCAGTTATTTCCTTCTGATCAGAAAGTTTCTGATGAAACTTGTGAGAAGGAAGAAGAGGCCTTTTGAACACTTCAGTCAGTCAGTTATTTGATGCACTAAAAGACATAGATTGGAGTATTCCCATTGCTCAGTTCAATGCAGGGACAATAATTTGTGCCTCCAATGTCCCTGTAAAGTACATGATTCTTCTTGTAGAGGGGGGCATTTGTCTTTCCTTTTCTGTTTTCCTCCATGCTTTTTATTTAAAAAAAAAAAAAGAAAAAAAGGGGGGGGGGGAGTAGTATTTAGGATTAGACTCTTTTTTTTTCTTTTAGCAGTAATGAGACTCAAGAACCTATCTAATCCTGATTTAAACACTGGAGCCTAAAATATTCCCTGTGGCTAGAAAGAGGTGGTGGGGCATGCCAGAGGCTTATTCATCCATAAATCAGTCAGGGCTATCAATAAGCTCATGGAGCTGGGTGGTGTCTGTCCTCCAGACATCTTGCCCCATTTTTTTGTCTTTTTGATCATGAGGAATAGTAGGATCTCTGAAAAAATACCTGCCCCAATGTCTGTTCTCCTTAAATGTTTGCAATATGCTGCTAATTCCAGTGTCTTGCTGATCTCAAGCTGTTCCTGTCTTTTGTAGCAGTGGAATTGTGCACATTTTTTCAATGTTTTTGCAGAGCTATTGTAGCAGAATAATAATCTAGGCTTGCATTTTTAAATTATAAAAACATGTAGGAGCCTTGGGCATTTTACCTTCTTTCTGGATGTAATAAGCAGCAGCAAGGACAGGGCTAGATGTGCGGGGATTATTACAAATATACCGACACAAGCACCCACCAGCACTTCTGGGTAAGATATATTAAACTTTCTGATGGTCAGTGAGATAATCTCCCCAGTCATAGATATGATGCAATAAACACTATTTTAATTAAAGGGTGAGGGAAAACCCTAACCAGAAAGATAAAGCAGGGTAACTAATTCCTGGGAAATAATTTACAGTCCTGTGTACATTTCTAGATCCTCTGTTCCTTTGGGGGAAAAATTGTTGAGGCCAGATATTTTTTTTCTCCCTCCCACAGTAACCTTCACTGGTAGCTTATGATTTTAAGTCTTGTCTGACACCAGGACCTGTGTTAAGCTGAGCCAGTCTGCCAGTGCAGCTTGCTTCCATCCTGCCCTTCTCCCCATTAGCTATGTGGGCCAGCCATGCCTGCTTTAGCTGACTTGCTAAAGCTGCCAGGAGGGAGCAGACCTTGCTGTCCCATGTCTCTGTAAGTCACAGTAACTTGCACATAGGTCTGCCCTTTGCAGCCTTCAGCACAGTGACAGCTTTAACTATTTCTCTATCTCCCTTCAGGGACCCACATCTTTGGGTGTTACCCACCAGAAAGAGCCTCTTGCGCTTCTCCTTCCTGACAAAGCTGTCCTGACTGTCAGGCAAAGAAGAGATTTAGTAGCTTGGATTATTTCACCAGTTTATCACTGAAAATGTCAATAAATTGTTTCAGTTTTATCATTTTTACAAAGAGTAAACAGACACAAGATGGGAGACTGTGTTAATTAGCAATGGGGAGGTATTTCGAGCTCCTCCACTGTTTAATGGCTGCGCATATGAGAAAATAATTTACCAATCCTAAGTGAAATAAATTGGTGAGAAGTGTTTGTGCAGATGCATGGCTTCTGGGATTTGAGCTGCAATAAACTCTCCCAACTGCTTGATGTCCATATTGCCTTGTTCACAGATGGGCTAAGAAAGTAGCTGGATGTTGTGTTATGAGTAGCTTTTGAGGCTATCTAGGGAATAGGAAGTTTTTCACTCCTTTTGCAGTGAAACATAATTACAACAAAACAAAAACCATCATCCCCTCACGCAGACAAAGAAATCAAAATTAAACTACAAAAAAAAAAACCAAACCCCAAACAACCAAAAAAGCCCCAAAACAAAACAAAAACCCCACAAAACAATACCCCACACCCAAACCCTCTAATTCTGCTGTTGCACTGGGCAATATATACATTGGAGATAATCCCAAAATAGAAGCTAATCTCCATTTAAGGCATACCTCTCTCAGTGAAAGGTAAGCAAGGCTTTAAATGCATGGCTTGGTCATGTGCCACCTGCCTCTTTGGGCAGCTGTCTTTTTTCCTTGTGGCTATGCAAAACTGGGCTGAAAAAATAAATTCCTTTGAGACAAGAGTGAGATAACAGCTTGGAAGTTAGGATGCCACCTTCTCTCTCAGTTGACATTTTTGTTGAGGAGATTTCTTACATAGGGGAAGATGTACTCTATGAATGGGACCATAGCTCCTAAAGGGATCACACCCTTCAAAAAGCTTGAACAGGGACTTGTGGTTGGTTTTTTGCTTCTAGTTGCACATAAATGTGAACCAAGTGCTGTCATATTGTTACCTGCTTTTAAAAATATATTTTAAAGATAATTATTTTTCATTTTTTGGGGGGCAACCAGAAAAGAACACTTGTACTTATTTTGTTGTCCAAAGAAAGACAGGTTTGAAGATATTTTTTTTGTGTCTATGGCTTGTTATTGGTTTTTGTTGTTTTATAGGTCTTGTGTTGTATATGAGAAAAAATAAACAAGAGAGTAAATTGAAAATAGGTAGTGAGCTACCCCCCCTTCTCCACCTCCTACTTCCCATGAATATTAATCATGTGCCATTCTTTAAGTATGTTTCATTGCTGGTGTAACACACTCAGAATGACACATTTCCCAGTAGGCAAGAAGCTAGTTGTCATGTCATCACTTGTGATTTATTTGCATTTATTTGTGACAGTTTTTTATTTCTTTTCCCATTCTGTCACTCAGCAGCAGCAAATGATACCTTTTTTGGAACTATAAGAATATCCAGGCAACTGTGTGGGAGAACACACCGGAGGGAATGAGCTTCTAAAAATAAGGCTCCTGACCTGTCCTCCTTGTTCTGCCCAGTTTTAGTGCTACCTCAAAGAACAAGTCAAGGCTGCTGAGGTCTTTAGTTAGCATGCCAGTATATAAGACTCTCTTGTTTTCTTTGAAGTTACTTTACTTTTATCCACTGAAAGATGTCTTAGATTTCATATTGAGGAGGTAAACAACAGCTCTGGACCAAGTGTGTGTGAGTGTGTGTGTGTGTGTGTGTGTGTGTGTGTGTGTGTGTGTGTGTGTGTGAGCTGATGAAGAACCTTAAGCTGAGAGTCCACTATCTCTACTGCTGCTGCTATTTTATGCTGGGAGAAAGAATAACTCCAGTACTCCAGTTACTTGGCACTGTCTCTATCTCAGATACTTTTCACTGTACACTTTATTTACCTCCAGGTATTCTGAGCTGACACCGGCAAGTTTCTGGTGCTTTATCATTATCACTGGGACCATGTTTTCATTATCACACCAGACCTATGCATCTGCTCTGAATCAGCCATGTATGGAATTGCCAGTGCTTCAACCCAGAAGCAAGTCTGCAGCCTTATAACATGGACCTTCAGTCATGTGACTGGGCATGAACCTGTATTTGATTAAATCTTGGTTGTAGTTTTTGATGTGTTTTAGATGATATATGTTTTTTAAATTATTATTCTTGTTATTAGTGCTTCTGACTTGCTTTTTTTTTTATTTTGCTTTTTTTTTTTTTTTTTTTTTCATTCGTAAGAGTTTGCTGGTGGGACAAGGCTACGGAAGAGGAAATTGCCAGTTTGTGAATCTTGAATCTGGGAAGGCAAGAGTGTCTGAGGATTTCAGTTGTGCCCCCAGTGCTTTCCACTGAATTTCATATTACCATCTCTGGAAAAACACATACTAAGGACAGTAGTAGGGTTTATGGAATGGAGAATCCTGTAAGCAAGCTTTTGTAGGCTAGTCACTGTCCCTTAAATTTCCCTTTTATCCATTTGGGCTAATTACAAGATCCTTGTGAAAAGGTGCAGTTGTGAACTAAAATGACTACAGTAGTCTCTCCCCAGCATTTATAAACTCACTCTTTTTTTTCATTGATGGTCTGTCCACATTTTTTTGTAGAGTAGTGAACAAGTCCATGAATTTAAGAAGCCTGTAGAACTGCTGCAGTGTAAAAGATATGACCCTTTTATCACTTCAACTGCCATCCTAATTGTATTTTTGTTTTCTCACTAATTTGCAGTTTCAGAAGAGCAGTTGAAAGGCAGAGATGGCATATTTAGATTACATACACCCAGAGACACAGTGCCTTGATTGTTCTGTTTCATTAGATCCTTTCCTAGCCTGAGTGAAATAATGCTTAATCCTCTATAAGCCCTGCTAACTTGCTGGAAGTGAGCAAGTATCTTCTTGCCACTCCAGGCAACTTTCTGTATGTCTGCCTTTGCCTTACATCCTCTATTATGTTCTTCCCCCAGTTCTGTTCCTTCTCTCCAGCAATGCCAATCACAGAATGTTAGGGGTTGGAAGAGACCTAGAAGATCATCTAGTCCAAACCCCCTGCCTGAGCAGGATCACCTAGACCAAGTCACCCAGGAACAGATTCAGGCGGGTCTTAAGTGTCTCCAGAGAAGGAGACTCCGCAACCTCCCTGGGCAGCCTGTTCCAGAGCTCTGTCACCCTCACTGTGAAAAAGTTTTTCCTTGTGTTGACCTTAAACCTCTTGTGCTCCAACTTGCA
>JAOEGS010021795.1:17434-31820 GCA_025447755.1 Corythornis vintsioides | reverse complement strand
GTGCTCTCTATCCCCTCATCCAGGTCATTGATGAATATATTGAATAATACTGGACCCAGCACTGACCCTTGGGGGACGCCACTAGTTACAGGCTTCCAGCCAGACTCTGCAATGCATCCCATTAGTCTAGTGGTCCTCACATCTTTTCTGTAGACAGAAGAATTGGATACCTCTTGCAGTGCATGTAACTACTGTTGGGACTCTTTAGCTAATATGCTATTTCATGTCCATGACATTTTCATACCTATGTTGGCTGTAAATAATTTGGGGAAATGCTTGTCATTTTCACAGCAAAGTAAGTTGAACTGAACAATGCTGTTTTGTCTTTTTTTTTTTTTTTCCTTTGTGCTTTACTACCACAATTAAAACCAATAATCAAAGCTTGGGGGAAAATGGGAATCTAATCCCCACCAGTGTAGTGGAATTGATTAATTCTACCTGGGCGGCTTTTGAAATTTTTTCTTCCATATGGTCTCATCATCAATTTTCTGATGCATTTATGATATATATCCTTCATTTATGGTTTGAGATCCAGTCTTCTGAGGGGTGTTTGAACAGTGGGATCATGGAAGTGTGATGAGCTGACTCCAGAGACCAGTTAGTTTTAAAGGCTTGAGACATATCATGCAAGAACATCTATCTGGTTGGAGATGAGGTTGATTTCTCTTTGGAGACATTATTTCAAGCAGCTGATGACATTTACAGACAATAGGCTTCTACCTGGGCAGTTCTCATGTGTATTTATTTTCTCATTACAGACACCCACTATTTGACCTGCCGGATCCAAGAGTGCTCAGAGGCCAAAAGGATTAGGCCATTTTCACGCTCCATTGACATCAGCTCCCTTGTTGTTCAGGATGAATATATCTTCATCCAGGTATGTTGGCTTGATATGAAGGTGACATGAATTCTGCCTGCACAAGTTATTTGTTCTGTGCAAGAGAGGAGGCACATTCTTAGGACAAGTGCACAGGATCACAAGTCATAAGAGCTGGGAGTCTATAACTGCCTTCTATAGGTTGACTATGCAGTCTGGGACAAAACAGATGATATCTCTGCTCATCACTTGTCTCATGGTGAATCTGATGTATTTTTGGATTTCATTCAACAATTACAAGTGTACATGGGTTTCACAGAAGCTCTAACTTGCTATTGTTGTGGCTACTTGGAAAATATGAGGAATGTACTGATTAATTAGATAGAACAGAGAAGAGCCAAGGAAGCGTGTGAGTGATCATTTTAAGAAATGGACTGAAAGATTTGCAGGAGAATGTAAGATGGCAGAAGGATTTGGAAAATTATATTATAGGAAAACCTCAGAGTGGAAGAGAGCTGTAAAATTGTCAGATCATTAATGATGTTGGAGATGAGGAGAAAGCAACAGAAATTGAATGAAAAACTGCTTGGGTTTGAGATTTTCTGAGTTGGTTTTTTTTATGTTCTGGGTGGGACAAGGCCATCTCTCCCATTTCATACCTATGGAAGTGTGAGAATGAATAGTATGGTTTGGAAGAACTTTTCCTGAAGATGTACCATCTCAGAGAAAACTGGGAGCCAGGCTGCAGTGATTCCAGGTCAGGAGACAGGGTTTACAGACACGATGATGTTAACTGCTTGTCACCAATGCTGAATAGGGGAAATGTGATGAGGTGGAACTTTGATCCAGGTTGTACAGAAGAGACAAATCCCTTTTTGAGTAAGACTAGGTTACACTAAGCTTCTATTTTACTTCATTGAGAGAACATTTTTCTTGAATGTTACCAAATCACAAGAAAATTCTGCTCTGCTTATTGTGGAATTTTCTGAGAAAAGGGAGTTTAAGTGGGAATGCTGATACTAGTGTGCTGGGATTAGATAGAGGACTGGACCCATATGACTTGGGAATACTGCAGTATGAAAACTGCATGCACTTGAGTAACACTGGTAAAATTCTGTGAGTAGAGGAATCTGACTCTCTAGAGATGACTGATTGCTATGGGAGCCACATCTCCCCTCATTTCCCCACGAAACCCAGACTTCTGTGGTTTCCTTTGGCATCATGGAGAGACCCGCTGCTGGGAAACACTGTAGATGCAGCTTTTGCAACTTAGTAAGTCATGATTCGATTAGAGGCAATGGCTTTCCAATTGGTAAATGCTCTACTCTCCAAGGAGTATTTTAAAGACATTTAATCCGGCAGTTTGTCTGTGGCTGATGGGATTGTGGAACATCCAGTTCTTTAAGGCTACCATGAGGCCTTACAGACATTTCTCATTCCACAGCTCCCACATATGGTAAAACAAGGCTGCTCTGTTTAGAAACTTGGACTCACAGTGAGGAGATCTGTCCTGGCATGAACACTCCTCTGCCTCAAATTGTCAGTGAGCAGCTAAAGCTAAAACCTGCTAATTTCTTCAAGTTTGTTTATTGCTTGTTGTTTGTTTTTTTTTTTTTAAAAAAGGGTGTGTTTGTGTGCATACAAGCACATGCACATATGTATATGTAATACTTCAAGTGCCTTGAAGTAATGTTTTCTTATAGCTTAATGAGTACTTGAAGTGAAAGTCACATACACTTCTAAAAAAACGTTAAATATACACACTGAACATTGCTGCTGCTTTGGCCAGGAGACTCCCTTTCACAGTTTGTCTATCACTTTCTCTCTTTTTTTTTTTTTTTTTTATATCACAGTTGCAGGATTTTTGCCTGTCCAGCAGCCTGTTGTAGGTGGCTGCAGAATCTGGGCATGGCTTGAGTCCATGTAGGACTAGAGAGAGGCGCAGACACTTCAGATTCACAGCACACTCTCTGAGCTGAAGGTGTGTTAAATCCACCATGTCCAGTGTATGGTTGATGGGCTATGCACAGTGTTTGCTCAGTACATATGTAGGAGTGCTGATATGTCCTGGATGTATTAGTCTCAGAAGCCGTGTCATCTAGCTGCCTATTATGGGATGTGTCAGATTGACTGTGTGTACAATGTCTCATGCATATAATTCTGTCTGGATAATCTTGGACAGAAATATGGGAGCTAGTTCTTTTGAATTTCAAATATTAGACAGAGATGAATAAATAAATTTTAAATTAAATGTTAAGAACCTAGGGAGGTTTAATAGCTGCATAAAGGATGGGTGCATGAGTTTTGATCTGCCTGTGCTGGAACAAATCAGAAGTAATGTCTTGGAGTAGAGAGTAAAACTTCTTTCTTTTATTCCCATGAAAACAGATTTTTAGTCTAAACTACTAGTCTGTGTTCCTCTAAAGTGTGAGGAGAGACAAAAATTTTCAATGCAATTTATCTTTTCTTATTGTACCTATTGCAGGATGAGATAGGTCTCTCTGAATACACCTTTCTCATTAATACTAGAAGGGACCTAAATATAGCTTTGAGAAGACCTCTAACTTTTTGACAGCTAAAATTAGGAAAGATGAATCCCAGCTATTGATATCAACATTTTACATTATTTGCACACAGTTATTTATTAGTGAATATCCATTCTAATCAAGCTAATGAACAGACCTATAGTGTAAGATTCTGGGGAAGCATTAACCTGTGTAACTGTGCACTCAAAGCAAATGTGATACTGTGCTGCATAATGGATAGGAGAAAGAAGAATATGGAAAATGTTATAGTGCTATTATAAATCAGTGTTTCCTTATCATGTGGAATATTGTTGTGCAGCACTTCTGAAAGAATCTTGCAGAATTGCAGTGCAAAGAAAGAAAATTAAAATGATTCTATGCTTGAAAAAAAGGTTGCCCATGAAGAGAATTTGAAAAGACTGGGACTAGTTACCAGGCAAAAGAGATAAATAACATAGCACATGAAGAAAAATGTAAAAAGGTAATGAGGAAGCAAGGAAGAAATAGCTAAGAGATTAGGAACAATTCTTATGAATAAAACAGTAGATGATCTCTCTGAATTTATTGATTGAATTCTATTTGATTGAATTTATTTGATTCATCGATATTTAAGCCACCTAGCACATCACCAAGATTGGATAATTCTGCATAAATTGATATGTTTAGACAAATTCTGCCCTCTGTTGTGTGTGTAAGTTTTCACTCTGTTCACAGGATTGCTCTGTTGTAGCCAGGAGCCTATATCATCATCATCTTTCATAGCTAATACTTAAAAATCGTACACCTTGCAGAGCAGATCATTTATCTGGGAAAAAAACTTAGAAAATATCTGAATTTATTTACTGTACCAACATGGAGATAATTTGATAAGCAGCTTTTCAATTAAGGTCAGTGTCAGAGTTCAATTATATAGCTTTGCAGTAGTGAAGCCCAAACTTTCTCTACAGAGAAACCTCCCCAGGTTCTTCACATTTAGTTTAAAATGTCTTTCTCTGTAATATGCCATTCCACCTTTCCTTACCAGTGCGAGTACTTACTACTGAGGTAGTATTGCTTCCTAAACTTAGGTGCAGACATAACCTGCAACTGCCTATAAGATTTGACTTCATGACAATTAACCTGAATTGCTATGATATTCTCATTTGCAGACCCTACATTATGAGACCCAGTGGTCAGGGATAGTCTGTTTTTTATATGAGTCTAGTGCATTGATACTTTGAAGAATTTCTATGGTAAAAATAAAACATGGGGGAATTAGGGGGAAAAGATTTTCAAGCATGTTTTGAATCAGGATTTCTAATGGAAATGCTCAAACTGCTGAGAAGGATATAAAATGCAATAGGCTTTAATGAAAATGGGGACTGTTTTTCAGGAAATTCTATTTTGAGAAAGAAAGCATTGTTTGGAGAAAAACTTTCTTATAAATAGAAGAGAACATCAGTGCTACTTAGTTCTTTAAAAGCTAAAGAAGGGAGCAGGGACAATCTGTGTGCGTTTCTTTGCCAATAGGTGAAAACTTTCCTCTGAAAACTCAAGAAAGCATGACCAAATGTCAGCAATTATTGCAGGGAGTGAGGAGAGTCTTGCCAAAAGCTCTCAGTAAAGTGTTGTTTATCTGTAGTAGTCTGAGAACTCCTAAGGGGTTTAAATATGGCAGTGTGTTCACTGGAAATCAGCTTTGCTCTGGGACAGTGGTTTCTGCAGAAAGCAATGCTCTTGTAGACAGACCTACAGCTGCCATAAGGAGCTGCTTATTGCTAAGTTAAAATAGTTGTTCCAAGTTATGCAAAGATTATGTGCAAGCTAGCCCGGAAGCAATGGCTCAGTGGTGGTTCTGGGTAGCTGGGGTCCTGTTTGGATGAGCTGGTCACTGCTGGGTGCTGATGACATTCCCAGCACACTGGTGTGGAGCCATGTAAGGAGTGTATTTTTACACAGAACTGTAGGTATCAGGAGAGGAACAGCTGTAACTCTTAGAAAATCTTCAGAATGTGTGTCAGGAAGACTGCTGGCAGTACTGCAGTTACAGTGCTAGTGGCCTAGGGATGTGAGGCAAAGTTTACAGGGAGAAGTAGTATTTTTTTATGAGATCGGCATTGATAGAGTTAGAAAAGGGACAAATAAGCTCTAGGCATACTCACAAGATCCTAAAACACTTGAGGAAGGATTTGGTCTGTGAAAATTGTCCTTTCTTTTTCTTTCCCCAGCTACAGATGTAGGTCTCATAAAACAACTTTCTTCCCTCTATTAATCTTGTTGTGTTTTCCTTGTGTAAACCCTTCAGTGTGTGTCTTTCTTCCCAGAGGTCATACCACTTTAGTTCAGTATCCAGTTAACACTGTCCCCATCATTCCTTCTATCTCTGTCAGCACTTGGAGACCCTCAGGGTAACTTTGGCCTTTTTGATTTGAACTGGCTGTAATTCAGTGCAGAGATGTGTGGATGGGCAATCAATACTTATCTGGATTGTTTTTTATGTCTTTATTTTTCTTTGGAATGGTGCAAATTCTGCTATTCCCACAGAATGCAGCTGAAGTCGATCTGAAAAGTAGCTTGGGCTTTCAGCATTTTCCATGCAATGACAAACCAACTGGGCATGGAAGACTCCTCTAAGATTTAAAAGTTGATTTGGGGGTGATGCCTGTTTTCTCTAGCTGGCCAAAGAAATGCCTTTAGAGATGAACACTTTCGGATCTGCCTTTGGCTGGTGGCCTTACCTCATAAAGACAAGGACCAACACCTGCAAGCTCTGACTGGAAAGGGTTGGCTGTTTGCTTCAAACTCTGCTCCATTTCCACCTTAATCGGGAAGGTCTTTGCACTATTAACTAGACAGGCCTGCTGAGAGGCAGTATACCATCAACTTCCAAATCCTCTGAAGCATGGTAGCTTGGGTACTCCTTCCCTTTTCCACTCCTATGGCATAATTAATCAATATGTTTAGCTGCAGGCTAAAATTGTCTTGTATCTTACCTTGTCCTTCTTGCCATTTCTCCTCTTAGGAAGCTTTTTTGGCAACCTTCTATACCATTTCCTTTGTGATGTACCTGTGAACTTTCAGGTTGGATTGTCCTGGGGAATCTGATGGTCCCATGTCCAAAAAGCTGAGCTGCTCTGGTGGTTGCCCTAGTTGAGGATGGTGTGATGAAGGTAAAAATAAGTGTGGCTTAGGCTAGGAAGAGAGAGTCTTGGCTGTAGTTTGTAATTCTCCTGTATGTGATGGGGTCTGTGGCATTATGATATAGGAGCAGGGGTTGGTGGTTACTTGCAGTGTGAACATGTGGCAGTGTGGGAGCATCTGCAGTCCTTATATAGAGCAGGAATTCTGTGCGGAAAGAGAAAAGTTTAAGTCAAAATGCTCTTCTTCACCCTCTGAAGTAATCTGGTGCTTAAAAGACTTAATGCTTAATTCAGAGAGTTCCACAGCAGGACAGCATCTCAGCCTGCTCACCAGCATGAATGAGAAGGAACAAACCCAGAATTTCTCCAGATGTTGTGGTGTGGTGCAGCTAAGTGGGACTCTTATAATACACATCTGAATAATTCCTCTGGCTCAGAGGAGCAAGTACTTCTGCCAAAACCTGTTGAATCATTTCAGTCGTCTTTTGCACCAGAAAGTCATCTTAAAACATACACAGATGTCCGTATTCACTCACATCCACTGATAGCTTCTTATAGAACCTATGGATAATATTGTTGGGTTGTTTTTTTTAAGCCTGAAGTCTCATCAGAATGTGTCCAAAAATTTCAGCTGAAGTTGTTTTATGGAAAATGGCTTTTGTAGGAAATGTATATTTTTTTATCTGAATCAAATTCTGTTTTTATCAAAGTGGATATATTAGTGAACTTTTTCTTTTTTTCAGGCTCACTAAAAAGAAGAACATTTATTATTAGAACTGGGATAGAGGGAACATTTATCTTTAAGGTTTTATAGAGGAGAAAAAAAAATCCTAATTCTATAAAATAAATATGTCTAAACTTAGAGGAGTATTTTTTTTTTACTGCTACTGTTTAACTGTGGTTGTTTAGGATAACTTGGAAGTGCTTATGTTTAGTAGGACACGAGTGTATGTTTCAAGTTGATTTGCTGCTTAGGGTTAGGCTAAATGAGCATATTTGCTGAATCGAAGACAGTTACCAGGTGAGTAGACTTCAAGCAGCAGCCACAGCTGAGATTATGCCAATTCCTGACCTCAGGTGTCAATTTAATAACTTAAATAGGTAGTAAATTTCCCCTGGAGTAAAGAAAGGATTTTTTTGTTGTTGTTGTTTTTTTTTTTTTGGTTTTTTTTTGTTTGTTAATGTGAAACTTCTCAGCGGTGAAACAAGATAAGAGGGCACAAATTAAACTTTGATTTCCTGGTCTAGAGCTTTCTCTTTATTTTCATAGACACTAAACACACCATGTTCAAATATAAATTTCTTTCCTCCATTTTTTAAGTGGGAGCCAAAGGTCTTAACAGAAATCAATCCATGCAATTTATTTTTAACTTCACCCTGCTTAGCTACGATTGATTTTTATCTTTGCGATCGATGGTAGATAAAACGGCTTGGCGGGACAATGGAGCACTCTCCAACTTGTAGAGTTTGGTCTTTGAGTCTTTTATTGAAGAAATCATTAAAAGCTTATTATGAAACTAATAGGATGAAGACGTTTAAATGATGAACATGATTACACCTGTTTTACTGGTGAATAATGCCTGCTACACCCGATCTTCTTGCCCCTATTTAAAATTCTGGACAGCACTCCAGTGGGGGAAATTAATCCATACAGATGAAAGAAAGTGCATCCCAGGTACTAGTTAAAAGCTCTTCTTAAAGCAAGACAGGCACTATGTATCTACTTTCCTATTCACTGCTGGGTGCTTTTCATCCATTTCTAGCACTGGTTCATCTTCGCTGTGGCAAATATCAATTGGAACTTGGACCTAAATAGATGTTGATAGAAAATTGTTAACTTTTCCCTTTATTTAGTTATATTTATTTAATTATTGTATAGGGGACATTGTGCTGTTTTTCCTTTTATCACTCTCTCCCTTCTCTTCATGTTGCCTGATTTATCATCAGTGTCTGTAGCTGAAGATGTAAAGGATTACCATGGCAGACTCATAGGTTTCCTCTAAAGTCCTTCTGAAGAAGATTTAGTGTGTACAACTCTGCTCCTCTCTTATGCTGGTTTCTGTATGGGTAGTGTAATTTGCAGGTCTAACATGGCTCGTGTTTTGGTGTAACCATGCACATTTTCTGCAGGAGTTATTTTTAAAACAAATCAAGTACTTTCACATAAGATTACACTGTCCTGTAGCTGTGTCCTCATAGGTCTGAGGGGAGAGGGAAGCAAACAGGGACTGGCCCATTAAAATAAATGTTCCTTTGTCCTAGCAAATTTTCACTGATGGATCTGACACTCTAAATAGTGGCATATTTTCAAAGCCTGCTGAATTTACCAGGCAGCTTGAGGACACTTTGCACATGGAAACACTAATCCTTATGTTTCTGCAGCACACTTAAGTAATTGAATATTACCTTATGTACAGTCATTATGGTATGGTATTGATGAAAACCACAGGAAGTTTATTCTGACTAGATGGTACTTATGATGAGATGTATGCTGGGGCAATTGAGAACCTCAGTACACAGAAATCTCTGGTAGCTTCATCTTCTGAATCTTTTCTGACTGGCACTGGGTTTAGGCTTGGGAGAGGAGACACAACTTTTCAATCCTTATGCTGGTAAACCTGCAAAAGACCTATGACAGTAACTGTCTCTGAAGAACACCAAAATACCTTGGAAAAGGCAAGTGGAGCAGTTTGCCTGATAACTCGTCACCACTCCTCCATGTTTAATGCACAATTTGATTTAGGAGATTTTATGCCCACAAGAAGGAGAAAGGTTAACTAAAAGCAGTGAGGAGGGATGCCAGGGCACCCTAAGGAGATAAACACAGATGCAGGATTCTGTTCCAATACTGATACAGTATTTCTCAAGTGTATTCTCAACAGATTTTCACTGATCCAGGTTACTGAGAAGGAGAGAACTCTGCAAACTGGGGAAATCGTCTTGGATAAAAAGTGAAGGTTTATTGAAAATAACATAAACTATGTACTATCAGTTACTTACTATTAGCAAGGAAGTTTAAAATTTGTTTCTCTAAAAGACTGAGTCACTATTTACTGTGCTTGATGTGGGAGGTAAATGATAGGAATCATAAATGTCTGACATTCTTGGTCATTGTAGGTTGATCTGTGCTATTACCAATTTTCTTTTACTTTGAACACTATAAACGGTGTAAAAAGTAGAGGACCTGTTCCAACAACTGTGAAGGGCAAGCGATTTTAGAGCACCCAGGCTATGTAGAAAAGAGCCTTCTGTTCTCTTGTAGTCATTAACCTCATAATTAATTCTTCTTGCTTTCCAAACTCTTTTAGATGACATGTGGGGTTTTTTTTGTTGTTAAGATGAGCATCTCTCTAAAAAAAAAAATGACAAGGAAAATTTGCTTTTAAAGAATCATATTCAGCCATGAATAGGAGAAATGACTTGGTGTACTGATTCTAGACATGTCACAGAAATTACGGAGATGAATAGATTCCATGACAGATTTTCATTACCTCTCAGCAGCCTTGTGAACATGCTTGTCTTCTGTTTGATGTGCTCTGTCCCACTGCAGGTCAGGAAGGCAGCATGTTGAAACTTCAAGGGCTTTTAAAGAGAGAGTTCTCATGTTTCTGTTCTTAAGTGTAAACTGATACAAGACCAGACTTTTGTTTTGAAAGGAAATTTGGAAGTATTAAAGAAAAGTAGTAGATCAGGAGTGGAGAAAGGAAGAAAGAACACAGGTTAGGAAACAGAGATGTGTTTAATGACAAACACATTTGTCCAAAGGAATAATTTTCACTGGCCAGAAGCCAAATTAAAAACATAAAATAGAAATCTAGAAAAACAAATTAATGAACCAGTCATTAGCAAAGGAGGAGGAAAAAGACAAACCCAGCTAATTCTGTATTGAGCATGACAGATGAGCTCACAACAAATAATTAGGTGACATTTATCAAATGTGAACTAAAAGTAAGCATTAGAGGGCAAAACACTACCATAATCTCTGGGATTTACAGTGTTGGAGAGTTTGCTCACAGGAAAAGTTCATCAAAATAAATTAAGTTGGGCTTTCCAAAATTCATTCTCTATCACAGTGCTTGCCAGAATTTTATTGAAGGCTTGATCATTTTTTTGGAACCACTATAACTACGCATTTATATCATGCAAAGATGAGGTGCTGGCAGGGAAAATCTTCACACAACTCTTGCCAACAAAATTGTGAGTGGCTTCTTATTAACTGTCTCAGAGCATAGACCACAAAGATTTCTATTTCTAAACCTTTGTCAAGGTGACCTAGTCCAGGTAGAGGACTGAAAGGGAGTTTAATGCACAGTGAATTTGAACAGTGTTTGAATTCTTTCTTTCTGCCAAAGAAAAAAGAAAATAAAAACAATCCAAATGAAATAATCTCAAAGTACCAGTTTCCAGGGACATAAAGACAAAAAGCTATGTAATATTTCTTGAATGTGACAGACTTGGAGTAGACCCTGCCTTGTCATAGAGGGAGAATTTGATCACCCTTTGATAGTTCTGCTACTCTGTGTTCATGTGATTATCTTGAAGATTGTTGGACTATTCCCAATGTTAGTCATCACAGCATTTTTAAAATATGTAATTATTAATCTGCATCTTAAAGATGAATTGATGATCATGTCTCAGCCTATCAGAAGAGGTGGATATTGAACCCAGGATCCTTACCAAGTAGTCACTGGACATATTCAGTATTATCTGAACACTGATACAAATAAAGATTTGGTGCTGAAATTGTGAATGATGTAAAATGAGTTAATGTGGCAGAGTATTTCATTTGAGGATTTGGATCATCCAGTGGGAATCAGAAATATCTCCAAGAGAAGAGGGCATATTTAAATATTGCCTGTGCTATTTAGGTAATATGAACTAGAAGTGTGGGATCCTTTGGGTAAGGCTTATACAGCTGATAGATACAATTACTGCAAACATGATTTTTTTTTGCCTTTGAGCTGGACTGATCATGAATTAACTGTATAGTCTGTTCTTTCCTGTGAAAACTTGGTTTTCATATGATAGTATTAGTTGGGAAAGATATCCTTCAGAAATAACACAGCCCTTTCACCATCCTCACAGCAGGAGAGCAGGACCCTGAAGTGCTACTGTGCCAATCCACACTGTACTTTACATGAAGTGAGAGTCAAGTGACTCCTGTTATTTCTTTGTATCTGCCACTGTTTTGTTTTGAGACCAAAGGAAAATCGCTTTAGATTTTAATGTCTATATTTCCCCTTGACTTTAGCTATATGGTGTCCATATAGATTTTAGTGTGATATGGGTCTTTCTCTGCCTTTTTAAATGCATTGTGTGGTAAAATGGTAGTTGTTTGTTTGGGGTTTTTTTCTTTGGGAGCACTAGATGCATCTATGATAAAATTGCAAGTACAAGTGGGGAACAAACAGGAGGGGAAGTTAGTGTAGAAGCCTGTCCTATTTCTAAACCTTCCTTTCTTTCTAGTTCTTCAAACTGTCAATACAAAAGCCTTATTTTGATTTTATTAGTTACAATTTTCATGACCAATAACATTATGTCCTTCAAATGACAGCTTCTCTAGGGAAGAAAGCCACTATCTGGATGTGATATCATTGCTGAGAATATACGTGTGTGTGTGTGTGTGTGTGTGTGTGTGTGTGTGTGTGTGTGTGTATCTAAACAAATTCCACATAAGCTCATTCTGAAATATCAATGCCAGATAAAAAGAAGTGTATCTACGAAAGAATATAGGACCTTTCTGTTAGCTTTATTGGAAACTTAAGAAGCCAACAAATGACATTCCATACAATGTGGAAGTGCTTTGTGTATTTATCTTTGTGTTTTATCTTAAAAAAAAAAACCTTCAAGACTGACAAAAGAGCTGAATATCAGAAATTCACCAATATAAGCCTTGTTGTAGCCAGGACTGAAATGGTGCCAGAAAGAACACCCATAGCAAGAGTAAGTGACTAGTGACAGGTTTAAAATCCCATAGTTTACAAATTAGCAGGGCTAGATTCAATGTATGGCATTTATGTGTAGCCGTTACAGCTCATTCGGTCCATAAAACCACAGATTTGGATGTCTATCAGTTACCCCCCATATCCTCATTCAGAGACTGTGATTTCAGCGAAACCAGTTTTATAGTGACAAAGAGCATTTAAGAGCTTAGCTTCAGTTTTCCAAGAGCACACTCATTGCATTTACTGTTTGCATTAAATAGTGCTAGTATGGATCTCTTCTGTTAGTCACAGTAAAAAGTCATTGGAAGACAACCCCGGTCCCAAGGGAATTATAGTGCAAACAGACAAGGCTGAGAAGCAGCAGAGAAAAGAGGTATTACCTCTTTCTTTACAGGAGAGAAACAGAAGCACAGAGACTTTAAATGACTTGCCCTTGGTAGTTGTGTTGGAAGCATGTTATGAAACCAGATCATCTTTCTTCTACTTGAGACCTTAAACTTTATATCCACTTTTACTTTTTTTTTACTTTTTTTTTTTTTTTTCTGAGCTATTAAAATCATACTGGTTCTGAAGCATGAGAGACAAAATGGAAAGCTCAACAGCACAGTTTAAATAAATAATGCTCCAGACCTCTCAAGTCTGGGATTTCTTTGGAGTTATACAGATGCTTTTAAGGATAGCTGTGTAGGTCTTAGAAAAGATATCTGAAGGAAAGGTTGTCAGACCCTCTCAGAAGTGTCAGCATAGGGTGTTTTAGAAGGCTCATCACTCACACTTTTTGGTGTTTCCACAGGTGACAACTGGTGGAAGAGCAAATTACTATGTGTCATACAGACGGGAGCCTTTTGCACAGATAAAATTGCCCAGATATTCACTTCCTAAGGTGAGTGCACCATTTATGCATACAGCCTGTAATAGCTTGAATAGCACAGCCTGCCCAGTGGTGAAGCACCTTGGTGGGATGCCTCTCTGGAGAGCTCTATTTGTTGTGCTACCTGAATGACCTTTCTTAAATATGGATTTGGGATCATTACCTCTCTCACTTTGATTAGTGAGCATTTCAGGAAGAACATTTTCTTTTTTCCTCTGTAAAGAGTAAATGGGGATGAATAGTTACCTCAGAAAATGGAGCTCAGAGCAACTTCTCTTTGAGCAGTCTTCTCTGAACACCTTTCCCTAGTCTGTTTTCTACTAAAGATTTCTCTGTTAGCCTGATCATGACACTGAAGGTCCTAGAGGATGGTTAGGATGCGGAGCACTACTACAGTCTCCATGCAATGGAGAAGCAATGAAAGAAGCAAAGTATAGCAGCTCAGCTGTCCCCATCCTATGGCTGGACATTGTCAAGGAGTCATGGATGTGAGGCTGCCTTCCTAAAAGTTGTGTCTTACGAATGCTTGGAACATATAGAACCACTGTGTGATGCTGCTTAGGAGATGACTGAGATGACCTAAGATGAACACTGACTGGCAGAGCTGGGAGGAAGGGAGTTAGTACGTCTTATACAGCTGTACCTGGAGTTACATTCTTGGGCTGTATCTCTCTAATAGGTCAAATGGTGCAATCCACAGCAAGAAAGAATATGACCCTGGATATATGTGCAAAATACATAGCTTGGGATCATGTATAAAAGAAGGAACCAAGCTTTCCAGTGCTTTGGGGAGGATATAGGTTTCTGAGTGTCTTAATGGGCAGAGCTGAGACCTCTGCTACCCTTTATAGCATCAGAGTGGCTGTAGAGCAATCATAGAGAGCTGATAATCAACAATAATGGCCTTCCTCCTTCTTCCACAAGTGAAAATTTTGGTATAATCTAAAAGTTGAAAGTACTTTTAAGCTAGGTGTCATGGCAAAGTTCTTCTAGACATGTAAAGGAGGCTTATTTATGCTGCCCATAGTCACTAGATTCATAGATTCATAGATATTAGGGGTTGGAAGGGACCTAGAAGATCATCTAGTCCAACCCTCCTGCCAGAGCAG
>JAOEGS010021795.1:0-12729 GCA_025447755.1 Corythornis vintsioides | reverse complement strand
GCAGGGGGGTTGGACTAGATGATCTTCTAGGTCCCTTCCAACCCCTAATATCTATGAATCTATGAATCTATGAAGGCATGTGGCTCCTGACCAGTAAGATAATGCCTGTCAGGTACTCGGTGCTCTACAATGACACATATGCAGATCTAAGCCCTAATCTTCAAGAGATCATTGCCAACTAGCATTACTAGCTCCTCTTACCTGACATTCTTGCAACCACTGATGTGGGTGTCTGCCTGTTTGCTGGAAAAAATAGGGTTTATAATCATGACTATGCTCCTAGGAGGTATCAATACTTTCTACTCTTTGAGTAGCAAGCACGGAGTTGTCACAAAGCATGTGGGTGAAGCCTGGACCTCATGAGTGCCTGTCTTGACACCTACTTTCAACATGGTATTGCTCCATAACTAGTTGCACTTCATCAGCACTGCATAGTTTGTTGTTATTGTGGGTTATTCTACAAAATAGGGCTTTGGCAGGTCATGATGTTTTAACGGCAACCTGCTACAATGCTTCATGGTAGCAATGGCTATTCCCCTATAATTAATATGACAACCATCACAGGTCCTGTGTGCACACAATGTGCAGCCTAATCAGGATGAATGGGGCTACCAACCACACTTGGAACTCCCATAGCTCTGTGGGATCTACTGGGCTAACAAAGTGCTTTCTGAATGGCTGGTGCTATTGAAAACTGACCTCTGAAACATGTAGACTGCCCTACTTTTTCATAAGGAGGCTTCTACATATGAGCAAGTATGTCCAAATAGCTTAACCATTTTTTCTAAGGCTCAACTGCCTCCTTTGTCCTGTTCAGCACTTGTCAAACGTGTCAGGTTCCCTTCATGACACCTATATCGCAACAAGAGAAAAGGGTGAGATAATTTGGTTTAAATCTCCATATCTTCCTGTGTAGCCAAGTGGAGTTATCACTCCTGGCAAGTCACACTTGCTAGATGTATGCTTAGGAGCAAGCCCTACTCATGGTGCTGTGATTGCAGAGGCTATTTTCCTTTAACCTTTTAGGAAGCAAATAGTGGCAGCAGGACAGTGAAATTCTAGGCATTGATCTAAATTGTTAGTAAATTAGGTTCTTTCAAGCTGCCAGTGCATGGGATGAATGCTTTCCCAGTCTAACAATTAACCTTTAAAAGGTAGAATATAATTTCTGCCTTCCTGCTTTGTACAATAAAAAGCTTAACCTATTGGGAATATGTACATCTGTTTCCACTAACTAGTTTCACAACAACAGGAACATCTTACCATGATGGTGAATGTGTTCCAGAATAAGCATTGCAACTTACTGCTCACTCTAATCTACTCTTTGATTTACAGTGGTACATTTCCAGCAATGTTTGGAAACTTGGACTTTTGATACAAGAGTTAAAGGTTAGATTCTTGTAAAGGGAATAATTATATTTTATCATCTAATTGTACAGCTGACAAATCCTCTTGACTTGTTTGGAAGTTAGTTATGTTGTGTGGTATTTGAATTCATCTAACTGAAAGTAGCTAGATAGAGAGAGTAAAGAAAATAATGGAACAGGTTTGCACAGCAAAACAGAAGTGACAGCAACAGAATCTCACCTTTTAATTATCTTTTCAGTTTTGATATTTAAAATACAATGGTACAAACCTTACACTTTTGCTTTAAGTCAGTTTCTAATTCTTGGGATCTTCCACTCATCTAACAGACTAAACAGACCTTCGTACTGGCACAGTAGATTTATCTCATGAACCTGGATGCCCCTATAGACTGTCTTTCTATATGGTTGCCCATGGCAATTAGTCACTTGTGCCAGTGTCAGGGAAGATGAGGAAGATGGACATTTCCTACATCCTTGGCTCTGATAGAAAAGCCTTTCTTGAATTGTCCTGTCTCCCTAAGCCAGATTTTTTTTTTTTTTAAACAGTGTTGTCACAACAATGTGGCTAGTTGAATTCCATGATGGTTACAGAAGAGCAGCAGCTCACATCTGGCTTTTAATTTCTTATTTTCCAGCATTAAATGTCAGAAATTTAATTAACATTTTAATTAGTATGTTTTTATTATGCTCTTGTTGGTGCTGCAGATGTGTAAGACTGCCACATCTCCCTTTGCTAATTTTGAAGAAAAAATATTAGTTCTCCCTCCCTTCTATGGAAATTATACATGCTTTAGAAACAGTCTCATTTGGAAGGTATAAGAGTGACTCTCTGGGTAAACAATTCATAGAATCATAATGGTTAGAAAGGACCTCTAGGATCATCCAAGTCCAACCTTCACCCTAACATCTCTCTATCCACCAGACCACAGCCTCAAGTGCTACATCTACTTGTTTTTTAAACACCTCTGGGGATGGCAACTCCACCACCATCCTGGGCAGCCTGTGCCAGTGCCACACCACTCTCTCAGTAAAGAATTTCTTCCTCATATCTAATCTAAACCTCCTGATGCAACTTGAGGCTGTTTCCTCTCGTATGTAGTTGAGCTTTTCTTTGCATTGTTTTGATGTGTGGCATATCCATTTCCTAATGCCTAGTGAGGGCAGAGTAGCTCACTCTATAAGGCTGTCAGAAGAACAGTTTTCATCATAACTGAAATTACAAGATTAAAATTAAAACCAAGTAACCAATAAATTTGACTTATCAAGTCAAATTTTTTTTCTAATCATGGTTTTCTGTGAGGCCTGGGTTTCACCTTTAAACTCAACCATACAAGTAACTTCCCTTTATCTTACCTTTGACAAAGACTGGCAGATCACAGCCAGAGCACAAAGACTATAAGTTCAGAGAAAAATGTGTACAGAATGAAATAACTTGTAACTTGGGACAGTAGCTACTATTCTGCCACTTTGACAACTTCTATTCACCAAATGGACATGGGCTTTCAGACACAGTTTTCCGAGTATGTAGGTCCTCACTAAGGTGATGATACTATTTCTTACCAGTGTCAAATCTCAAATGGCATAGCACTTGTAATTCAGTGTTTCCGTCTGACCATGGTGTTGTTTTTACAAGAATATGAGAATAGTACCAAGAACAGAAAAAAAAAGCACTGGTCTAGGCCAAGTAATTTTCGTTTCTTGAAAGAATGCCTTTCTGTGTTAATCTATACAAGAATGTCTGACATTTTCTTGTGTTGCAGGCAATATTGGCTCTGAGCTTTCCTACACTGATGTTGGTGTATTCATTTCTTCTGATGGTGGAAACTCCTGGAGACAGGTATGTTCTGAAGAGCAAAGGAAAGTGAGAAGCCTTTTTAAATTCTTCATCTGAATCTTTCCTTCCCAGTGACGTGGAGCACTCATGAAACACCTAATTTGTTTGCAGATCTTCGAAGAGGAATACAACATGTGGTTTCTGGACTGGGGAGGGGTACTAGTGGCCATGAAACACACTTCAGTGCCCATCCGGCACATGTGGTAAGGAAATGTTACTTTGAGAAGGTTTCCTAATATAGATGACAGTTGTACTAATATCTCTTACATCACCTGGTCAGCATTTGCTTATGTCTGCAAAATGAGCAAATGAGATAATTCTTGTTTGGTTTTTTTTATGCTCCTTTGGTTTTGATGATTAATACAATGATTGTTGTACCATTTTATAGATACAATGGCTATATACATAGCCACACATATATAGGAATTACTCCTTGCACTAGTAATGTACTATGAGACATCAGGTGGAGTTTCTTTCCAAAGGACACACATATACACACTAAGTCATCCTTTGTGCTTCAGGTATTTCTGAGAGGATGTGTCCCTCGCTTCTGCTTTTTGTTTGCAAAATTAAGTGTTAAACTGATAAGACAGAAAAAGGGAGTGAGAGAACAGGGCAACACAATTGATAAGGACAGTAGAGGTATGTTGTTAACATTAGTGGTGCCTACAGGATTCTACTGTGGATTTTTAGAGATGCAGTGGTGGCACCTGAGTAGAGTTGGAGGTGGAATAGGACAAAATGATTCCTCAGTTGATGATACCATTTCACTGCAAATGGGTTGTAACAGTCTGATCACTAAAGACACTGCTCAAAATTATCCTCTCCTTGGCCTTTGTCTCCTTCATACCTGCACTAGCTAAACATTGGAGAAAGACATTCTGAAGTTCAGAACCCTGTTTACAGAAAATGTCTGTATGAGCATTATCTTCAGTCTCTGGACATGAGTGAAAGAGGGGCATGGCTAATGGGCTGATTTACCCAGCTTCTGCTGTTGTTCAGAAGTGAATTAGAAATTGCCTTCAGAGACAAGGTCTGTGTTCTTGTCAGACATGTGTGACTCAATCTTGCTATCTCATGCTCTTCATGCAGACAAGAAATGTGGCCTTCAGCCAAATAGAAGAAGAAAGTAATGGTTTTTGGCAGCTGTGATGAGGTGTTATGGTCTCCTCTACCCGAGTCATCATTGGACAGAATCCTTCGGTTAAACATTAAACTACATCCCTGGAGGTGTTTAAGAGTTGTGTAGATGTGGTACTGGGGGACATGGTTTAGGGACACTGGCAGTGTAGGGTTAATGGCTGGACTTGATGATCTTGAAGGGCTCTTCCAGCCAAATCATTCTATAATTCTATGATTCATTTGGAAGCTAGAGACTCCAAGACAGGATGTCTTTACCCATCACAAGCTAATGTTCCTTTTTCAACATCAAAAGCTTCTGGACTTTATGTTCCTGACCTGACAGATAGCTCTTGGATGACTGCATCACACATTTCTATTGAAGTTTGAATATGTTGCATTTGAGCCCCTCTTTTTACCAGCTGATCTAAAGAAATGGCTGCTTTAGTTTTGGTGTGATAGAGGATTGTTCACCACAGGATATATTGGCTCATATTCCTAAGGCCTTGTAATTTTTCTAGTACAGGGAGATAAGTGTTCTCCAAAAGGTCTGTGCTTCCATATGAGATTACAAGCAAATCATTACATGCAGAATGAGGGTTGCAATCTCTGTCTTGCTTTCTAGTGTTCAGGAAACAGGTTCTTTGTTTTATCATAAGTAGGCTTGTTGTAGTTATAACCCAATCGATGTAGTCATACTGAGTCAGGCCAGGAGATAGTCTAGGCCAGCATCCTTTCGCCAACAGCTCCACAACTGAACATACAGAGGAAAGTAGTAACAAGGAGACCCTTAGGGGCTTTGGAATTTGCTTCATAGTGCCTCAATAGGCACCTGTTTTACGGGCAGGAGTGGAATAGTTTAAAAGGTACATGCATATCTGTTAGTTCTCAGGCTGAGACATTGTACAATAGGTTTCATCCTGGAGAAAAGAGGGGTGGATAATTGAAAAGCTGAGAGAACTTTAGCTAAGCTAATGAAGCATGCTGTTCCACAGAAATTGAAATGCTATTTAGATAGATAAGCATGCAAGCAGAACAGCATACAAATGCACAGGTGTATGAGAAGATACAGACATTTCAATAAATAGATTTAGGGCAGATAAGCTTTTTATATGTTGTTATACTTGCAGTTTTCTGTCTTTGGTCTGTAGTCAGCTTCCTATTCTGGTAAATGTGCATGTGTTGTGAGAGGCAGGTACTTTGGGAATAGTGACTGCAAACCTTGGCTTTCAACATATGAGATCTGGAGTTGGTGTAAATCACCGTTTGTAATACATATTACACTGGACTTCTGGTCCTTTGGTGGCATCTCGGGTAGTGTCCCTGTTTGGAGTAGGGAAGACCAGCAAGACCCTCTCAGACAACTCCATGTGCTTGTGCACACACATACATATTTCACACACCACCACCTCTGGAACTTTCCTTTCCTGGAAAATAAGGCAAACTTCATTTTTATGCTTGCATTAAAATAAGTTCTTCCTACTATTCAAAGAAGAAATTTGTGCTGTGATTGTCTCTTTGGTAATGTCCATTGAGAGTAATCTGTCAGCCTTCACAGCCCAGGTGCCTTACAGAATTACAGAGAACTCTGTAATAACCCTGCTGGGAGAGGATCGAATAATTTTATAGCCAATAAACCTTTGCACTTTTCTGTTTGTTCGTCCTTTGCTGGTATAATTTGGAGCTGAAATTCTGGTCAGAAATTGTGTGGGAGCAGTTGTGTGGAGAGTCTAGGGGCAGATTGTTACTTGGTTGCTTTCAGAATTGTTCATGGGCAGCAGCTCTGGGAACTGGATGCTGACAGCCTGCAGGTTGCCTGTCCTTCCTGCTGCTGTGGCAGCTGGGTGAGAACAGCCTCATCTGGCTGTTCCCTGCACTGTTGTGGACACAGGCTATCAGGGTGACAGGAGGACTGGTAGTCTCTAGAGGGCTGGGAGCTGGGTGAGGTCGCTGGGACAGCAAGGGCAGGATCTCATAGCTGTGGCCCATCCCAGCACCCCAGCTAGGACCAGGGCAGCCAGGGTCAGCCCCAGCCCTGGGCATCAATTAGAGCTCGCTGGGGACAAGTACTGGCTGAAGCTAGGCTGGGACATCACCCTGCATGTCAGGCCCATGGCCAGGGAGGGCTGTGGCAGAGTTGGAGCTTGACACTCCTATGGTGTCAGTGGGGCTCCTGGTGAGAGGAGCCCATGAGAGAGTCTGGGGAGGGGAAGTAAGGAAGAGGCCACCAGAGTTCTGACCCAGTCTGTCTGCTGATGTGGTCAGTTAGGTTGTTCATTCACCTACTGCTTTGCGATTGTCAGAGATGTTGCTGGTGTGTAGCTGAAGGAGGGTTTGCTAACCCTTCTCTTAATCTAAAAGCCTGTTGTACCAACTCTTAACTTCACCAAGACTCTGACAGCTGAGTTAGAATACACGTACTCTTTGATAAAAACAGAAGGTAAGGCTTACAGTGGTTGTGGGTAGGAACAGATGATCAAAAGCTACTGAATTACCATAGCTTGTCACTGACAGTATAAACACTTTCAGCCTCTAAGAAGGGAAATGTTTCAGTTTTAACCAGGATACCACTTCACAGCTGTAACAGGCAGAGAACGCCCTGACTAACCACCGACTGTTGCTCAGTTTGGCCTCCTTCCTCCTCTTCTTAAAATGGAGAGCCACATCTGAGAGGGCATGCAAAGAAGTATTAAAAGGACTAGAGAGATTGTAGCTATTGCCAAATGACATTGATACACGCATGGGACGAATTGTCCTCTGGTGTTCACAGCAATTTTCATGCAGTCAGACCAGGGATGCCAGGCTCTGTGAGTGATGCCTCATGCCAGGTGCTATTTTGCAGATCCAGAAACAGGGCTTGGCAATGCCCCTTGATCCCTTCAGGTCTGATATACAGCTGGATCAAGTATATCCATGGCTTTGCTCTAAGTACACTAGGAGCATGAATTAGTGGAGTGGGAAATGGCAAAGTTTGATGCATGTCTATAAATCTAGCTGCTGGAGCTTATATGCTTTAGCCAATATTTAATTGCTGCAGTTGCTCTAGAGTAAGTCCTTATGTGTATAAGTATTTTCTGCTTCTATCCCAGGGTGAGTTTTGATGAGGGAAGATCCTGGAGTAAATACAGCTTCACATCAACACCGCTTTTTGTGGATGGATCCCTTGTTGACCCTGGCATTGAGACCCAGATAATGACGTAAGTATAGCAGCTCTTAACTTTTTAAAAATGTGATGTCAGAATGTGTGCATGGTGAGCCTCATGATGTGCAGTGCAGCATAGTGTAGTGTTGCTTGAAGTCATGGTGCTGTTCTGTGGGTTTTTTTTGATGGTCACAGACCCAGGTGGTGTGTCCAAGCATCATGTGGCAAACAGATGATGGACACAAACTCTTCCCACTAGTGGCCTGGGCTGAAATAAGAATTAGTGGTTGCAAGCTGTAGCTTGGGAGTTCAGCAAGGACAGTAGGTAAATCTACTTCTCTGAGGAATGCTGCAGCCCTGGTTAGATTACAGAGAAGCTGTGGTATCATCATCCCTGGAAGTTTTTTAGCCTTGGCTAGATGGAGCTACATCTGCCCTGATCTACAAATTTGTATCTTGAAGTAAGAACTTGAACTATTGACATCCAGAGGTCTCATCTCATAAATACTAATGAGATTGTGTTCCTACTGATGGCACAAGAACTGCAGTGTTCTTCAGAGACTGAAGATCTGTATGGTTGCATATAAGGTCAGTTCTGTGCTTGTTCCAATTGTGACAGTTTCACTGTCTTTTTTTTTATTGCTGCTGGGGTATGAATATCCCCAAACATTGTTGCTTGCTCTTGGCAAGCTAAAGGTGTCCTCCATATGGAGAGCTGAGCTCAGAATAACCTTCCAGGTCTGGGATGTAGTATGATATGATTCACCCATACTATGGAAGAGCCTTGCCTGGGACTGAAGGTGCATGGACCTTCCTTCTCCCAAGAGTGCTAAAGTGCTGAGTAAGGCTGTTGGAATTGATGGAGTGATGTTGGCCCAAGAAAAGGACAGGATCTGGGTTTAACAGCTGAAGGATAGTGGGAATGTTTTCAGTTCAAAGGCATCTTCAAAGAGTCATCCAACCTCTTGCAGAAAGCAGATCAGAGCGCTCTGCTCTGGGATTATGAACAAAATGAGGACTTGATGCACTACCTTTGTTGCTTTCAGAGAAGCCGCCTTATCTGTATTTTCTCTGAGCTGGCTGGAACAAGTTTCTGAAAAGGATCAGAAAGCAAGGTGGCTAAGATGCCTTGGACTGAGGGATGTCTCTGTGTCACATCTGCAGTGTCATGAAAGAGAACCTTTGGTTAATCACATCCGACACTGTTGCAGCACTCCAACTCAGGGACAGGAAATATACTATAAATGTCACCTTACAGTTGCTTTGCTTTTCCTGCTTTCTGTACCTGAACTTCTTGCATATTTTCACTGGAAAAAAAAAAAAAAAGATTCAGGCACAATGTACAGTGTATTTTCTTCTAGGCTTTGGCCCATCTTCCTACGTATGTGGCAGAAAGGCATAGGTGGATCTCATTGCTGGCATCACAGGTAGTGACAGACTGAGAGTAGACTGGGTATGTTTGTCATCAGTTTCTGAGAAAGTTTGGGTCAGATAACAGTTGTGTGTCTTGGGCATTTCTGCTAGTGATTTGAACTTATTCCAGCTGAGTTGTTGATTCTGTGTTGGTATGCCTTTCAAAAACCATATCTACATCAATCTTACACAAACAGAAATGACCGTGTGGTGAGGAGTGATCTGTATTTGCAGTTGAGCTCATACTAGCTGAAAGAAAGGGGCTGGAGGAAAAGCCTCTTTTGTCAAAGAGAATAAAATTTGAAATGACTTCATTGCCATCTGTGTCATGACAGAAGAAGTGTGTTGGCACTTGTCATGGTTTACCCCCAGCAGGCAACTAAGCATCACATTACTGCTCAGTTACTCTTCTCCCTTCAGTGGGATAGGGAGGAGCATTGGAAGAAACAGGTAAAACATTGTGGGTTGCACTAAGTAAAGTTTACTAGGAAAGCCAGGGTAAGTAACTGTGTTTATCCTTCATGTCTCTAAAGCATAGAAACAGCACTTTTTATTCCCCAAACAGTGCTGGGGAAGGATAAGGCAGCTTCTGTGTCTACACCAAGACATTGTTGAGGTTTTAATAGAGTAGAGGTGGTATCAGTTCTGGTAGGGTTGATAGTTTTTCCTTTACTTCAAAACCATGCCTTGGCTTTGGCTCTTTTCTTCATAAAAGTGGTATACTTGTTTGTGTAGAGTATTATATTTGTGCATCTGTTGCCTCCTATCTGCAAGTGTTGCCCCTGTTTTTGCAAAAAGCAGAACTCAACAGCCTATGATATACCTGTGAGCCTTTTCACAATGCTGCTGTGAGCATCTTGTTGGGGAAATATAAGCAAATCCTCAGCTAAATTTTAGAGCCTGCATTCTGTTCATTCTGCGTGTTTTTCTCCAAATGCAGCAATAATGTATTACTTTTTGTCTTGGGTAAAGTGGTGTTCTTTGTGCAATTCACTGTGTGTGCCACATTCCAGCCACGCGCACACAGACACGTAGGCACGTGTGTGCAGAGAGAGATCTGAGCTCAAATGAATCTGCATATCAGCACCTTCACTGAAATCAATGGGGCTAATCAGTTTCAACTAGCAGTGGATTTAGCCCATTTACTTTATAAATCAATGCAGCTTTCTTTTGAGATGAAAGATGCATTTTAAATCTAAGGTTATTGTTACTTACATCTCTTTAGCCTTCTGACGGAGAATGTAGGAAGTTATCTTGCTGCTTATTATGTATCAGCTTTGTTGAGACGCCACTTTTTGTTTTCAAATCTTTACAGATATATTATTATTGCTATTGTTACTTATATTGTTTTTATTATTACTGTCATCATTAACTATTTCTAAAACTATTCTCAAATGTCTGTAACAGCTATACAAAGCAATTTCACATGAAACTTGCCATAAATGTTTAGGGAAATTCTTATCCGCAGCATTAAAGGAACCAGGAGGAAAGAGTCCATTTATAAAGCCCATATTCAAACCATTTCTATGCAGATCACTTAGATATTTCTCACAAATAGAATCTGAGTGAATTAATCTGTAAGGACAGTGTAGGATCATGCTGAGCTTGGGGAAGCTTTGGCTGAGAAGAAATAAATGTCTTTCTGTTGATACTTGCCATACTCTGAACCAAGGTAACACCTGCTGGTTGGAGGCACGTGAAATTTGCGTTTGTGGGTAGAAATTCCAATAATTTCAAGAAGCTGATCAGGGGAACAAAATGGTTTGGGATTAGCATCCCCCAGGTGATGATGGGATCAGTGGGAGCTCTCAGAGTAGAAGGAAGTCTGAGACAAAGAGACCAAGACTCTGCTCATACTTATGTACCGCTGATGTGGGTAGGTTAGTGGCTTTTAAAGATTTGTCTTTCATCCTGGAAAATACAAATATTTTATCTAATGGTCTTGATTAATTCCTGCTAGAGAAAATTTCTTCCATTGATTTACATCAAAGCGGTCTGTGTTCAGCTACTTCCAAAAAGTAATATTCTGAGCCATTACACTCCAACTATTATTAACGTATTGCATTATTAATAGTATTATTATAATACTATCTTATTAAAATCAGTATATCAGTAGAATGACTATTATTCCCAACCTTCATTTTGTGGCGCATCCTATGAGGGGCTCTCTGGGCTGTAAGGAAGCAGTAATGGTTTTAGCACAGAATTTCATATCATTTCATGGCTGTTATGTGAGCAGTTGCAGTATCTGCCTGTATTGTATGAGCACCCTAGGCTTTTGGGATGTATATATAGGTGTATCCGTATAAGATAGTTCTAAAGAACTTACCAATATGGTAAAATCTATACATTTTCATGTAAGGGCATTACATGATTCTGAATATTGTAGTGTACTTTGAATTTGGAGCTGCTTTTAGTGGGAAATTGGACAAGATGTCTTGCAAATGTCCATTCCAACCTAAATTACTCTTATTATTTTGTTATTTCATATGACTGTAAGGGTACAAGAATGAATTATTTGCTTACAAACTTACCCAATTGGGGTCTGCTAAGAAGGTAGTTTTGTGACACACAGCGAAGTACCATGAGGCTGTGAGCTAATCTAACTTGGAGCTGCTGCCTAACCAATGTGAATCCACTGTACTTTCCTCCCCATTTCTGGTTGATCATCCACTTCCTACATTTCTTCCATTGTCATTTTGACACTCATCTCATCTGACAAGATGGTCAGTTCAGCTCCCTTAGTGTCAGCACTTCAACAGATGCATATCAAAGAACCTTGTAGTGTGAGGAAAGCAGCTGTAGAAAACAAAGGAGCCTTAGGAAAATAACTGCATAATGGCAATGTTTTAGGCATGTTTTTAGGTGACCCAATAAGTGCCTAGAAAACACTAATCTTTTTGAAACCTACGTTTTCTAACTTATGTCCTGTAGTCCTCATTGGTGACTAGTATATCTTTTAATCATTTCATCCTCTAACAGGTCAATTCTAACATTTCTTTGTTTACAGGCCAGAGGCATGTCTTGTTACTTGCATGAGGTTGCCCACGAGAGGAATGGAATCAGGTTGTATTTCCTTCCTAGTCAACTGTAATCTAACAGAAGCAGTATTTGCTTGAGAGAGCTGCTAGTCTACCATTCAAATCACAGAGAAGATAGTTTTTGTGGGTCTGGAGAAGAGCTTTTGCAGGAGCTCGGACAAATCACACAGAGATCAGTATTATTGGGTGAATGCCAAGTTTACTAAGACTCTTAGCCAACATATATATACACCTTTAACAAACATACATGTAACAATCAACAGTTTCTGATTTGTCCAGCTAAACTGCTCATGGGGCAGAGCAACGTTCCAATTGGTTATCACGTGGCTCTCTTGCAACAGTTTCATTCTGCAGGTGTTGGTTTACCTCAGCTGCAGTCCCTGGTTCCTTATGTCAAGGTGACCGTGAGGCCTGATGCCCTGCTAGTACAGGTCCTCAAAGGCAGGGTTGCTCACATATCCATTATGGGCCAGAAAATCCTCCACAAGCTTTATGTTGTTTCATTCTGATTCATAATTATTACTCCTGCCACTTCAATTCCTGTGCTAAGCATCTCTCCAAACATACATAAAGAGAAATAACCTTTTTGCTTCACAGCCCTGCAGAGCTTTGCTATCATTTTAGTAGGCTAATTATAGGGGTGTGTGTGTATCATTTATTGATGTGGTTCATTAAGTTTGTCTATGCTGATAAATTTATATGTAAGTAGACACACCCACATGTGTGTATATAAATACATATTCATAGATTCATAGATATTAGGGGTTGGAAGGGACCTAGAAGATCATCTAGTCCAACCCCCCTGCCCGAGCA
>JAOEGS010021794.1:27968-38756 GCA_025447755.1 Corythornis vintsioides | reverse complement strand
GGGGGGGGCGGGGGGGGGGGGGGGGGGGGGGGGGGGGGGGGGGGGGGGGGGGGGGGGGGGGGGGGGGGGGGGGGGGTGAGTCTGCAGCACTGGCAGTGACCTCCCATCCCCATCCCTTCAGGGTGGCACATCACGGGCAGGGGGCGAGGAACCCCCATCCTCCACCCGCCTCTTCCAAGTGCATGGCACCAATGAGTACAACACCAAAGCATTTGAGGTGCCTGTCCGTGCCTCCTCCCTCAACTCTAACGATGTCTTCGTGCTCAAGACCCCCAGCTGCTGCTACCTGTGGTATGGGAAGGTGGGTACTGTGAGGGGATTGCTGCCACACCCGAGAGAAATGTCCTGTTCCTTCTCCTCCTGGCCAGGGCCAGTGATGGAGCAGCTGTGCTTGTCTGGCAGGGCTGCAGCGGTGATGAGCGTGAGATGGGCAAGACAGTGGCCAACATAATCTCCAAAACAGAGAAGCCAGTGGTCGCAGAGGGACAGGAGCCACCTGAGTTCTGGCTGGCCCTTGGGGGCAAGTCTCAGTATGCCAACAGCAAGAGGTACTAATCCAAGAGGTCCCTTGTCCCTACTTATTCTTGAGGGCAAAATGGGCCACCATTCCATGAGGGGGGTGAGCCTCGTTCCCACCACCACTGCTGCCTTGTCCCCCTGCCAGGCTGCAGGAGGAGAACTCCTCTGTGTCTCCCCGACTCTTTGAGTGCTCCAACAAGACAGGCACCTTCTTGGCCACAGAGATAATAAACTTCACCCAGGATGACCTGGAGGAGGATGACGTTTACCTGCTGGACACATGGGACCAGGTGAACTGGGGGAGGATGGGGCAGGGGGACACCTTTGATCACACAAGCTGATGACTTCTGGGTGGGGTGGAGGACTTTGAACAGCCAGAGGAGGTGAGATGGGAAACCCCCATGTCCCTGGCCCCACGTCTTTTTTTCCAGTCCCCTTGCTCCAGCAATGGCTGAGGTTGGAATCCCAGTGCCCTTCCCTGGGGACAGACCCTGTGTGCCCATGGGTTGGGCACAGCCCCTGAGGGCCCCATCTCACCCCAGTAGTGGACACAATGACCTTGGTGCAGGTTTTCTTCTGGGTTGGGAAAGGTGCCAACGAGTCTGAGAAGGAGGCGGCGGCAGTGATGGTGCAGGAGTATCTGCGGAGCCACCCCAGCGGGCGCGACCTCGACACCCCCATCATCGTGGTGAAGCAGGGCTATGAGCCCCCCACCTTCACTGGCTGGTTCCTGGCCTGGGACCCTCTGAACTGGGCTGTGAGTGATGGAGCAGGCTGGGGAGGGGTTTGCCTGGTCCCTGCCTGTGCCAAGGGCCTGAGTGCTCTTCTCCCCGTCCCAGGACAAGAAATCTTATGAGACGCTGAGAGCCGAGCTGGGGGATGAGAGCAGCCTGGGGCAGCTCACCTCGGTAAGTGGCACAGGGACAAGGGGAAGCTGGGGCTGGACAGAAAGCCCCTCCATCCCCGAAGCAGGTGGCACAAGGAGCTGCAAGGACATGTCCTCTGGTGAGGGGACACCTGGAGCCAGCCTCATGAGTCCATGGTCAGCCCCCCCAGTGACACTGTGTCCCCCCTACTCCAGATGTTCACATCCACACAAGAGGTCTTCACTGCCAACACCCCCCTCCTCTCCAGCAAAGCAGGGATCTTCCCCCTGGATGTACTTGTGAACACCTCAGCCGAAGACCTGCCCCCAGGTGTAGATCCCACCAGGAAGGAGGTGAGATGAGGCCAGGGGGCTGCTGGCGGGGGGGGGGGGGCTGGGGAAGCCCCCCCTGCTTTATGTCAGCCTCTTCTCTCCTCCCCCAGCACTACCTCTCCGAGCAGGACTTCGAGGCTGTTTTTGGAATGAATCGCTCTGCTTTCAGTAACCTGCCCTTGTGGAAACAACAGAAACTGAAGAAGGACAAAGGACTCTTCTAGGGTGGGAGCCTGCAACCTGGGACAGCCCCATCTCATTGTTTTTATTAAATAAAATATATTTGGAGAGTGGGGCTGTGTCTTCCCTCCTAGGCTCAGCCCAGGTGTGAGGCTTATTTGGCAGAGATATGACGTGACACGTGCACCCGCACACACACGACACACCTGACACACCTCTTGACTGGGCCTGAGGCCACAGAGGACTGATAGTCATTGTAGTCAGGGGTGATGCAGGAGCTGCCCACCCCCTGGAGGCACCCCCCAAGGAGCCAGGGCTTCCCCAGCCCAGCCCCTCGGGGGCAGGGGCAGCTTGGGACTAAAGGTCTGGTCTAGAGCTGGAGCGCCTTCCTCCCTTATCACGTGAGCCACAGTAAACATCTCCAGTACCAAAGGTAGAGCAAGCCCCGGGCTGAGGGAGGGCATGACTTGTTCTTGCCCTGGGAGGGGAGGAGAGCAGCCCCCCTCTTCCTAGTAAGCAGCTGGGGACCCAGGGTGGGGCTGAGGGTGGTCCCTCACAGAGTGATGTTTCAGGGCCCTTCAGAGGCACTGAACACACTGCCCCTGTTCCTGGGCAACTGGGCAAAAGTCCCACCCAGAGCAAGCATGGGCAGAGGTGTGCTGCCCATTACCCATGCCCTTCAGCAGGCAGCAGCCCATGCAGTGGGGAAATAAGATCCCAGACCCAGAGAGGGTTAATAAAGAGGTTTTAATTTCACAAAAAAAAAAAAAGAAAAAAGAAAAAAAAAGAAAAGATCTATCTACACCTCATTTAAAAAGGGCAAACCCAAGAGCCAAAACTGTAAATAATAGAAAGGAACAGGTCTGCTAAAACACAGAGAAAAGTGCTGCTCCATATCAACAGTGTAAAGAACCAGAAAGTCAGGGTGCAAGGCAGAGCCCAGCAGCAGCCACCCCGCGCATGGCAGCCAGGGTGGCAGCAGAACGACAGGACAGCAGCTGCCAGGGGTCCCACCCCCCTTTGTCTCTCTTTGGCGGGCAATCCCAGGGATCATGAGCTCCATTCCAAAGCAAGCAAAGCAGACGGGTTATTCCTGGTTACCCACCCACCCCCGTGCCCCACCCTGGGGTGATTGGCAGCAGGTAGGGCTGGGCCAGCCACCAGCCCTTCCTCGGGGTGCAGGGCAGGAAGGAAGGTGGGCAGGTGACCCCACGCTCACAAGCTCCAGTTCTTTGCACCTCTCAGAGTAGGGCAGTAAATCGAAACGAAGTTACTGCCATCAATCAACAGAGGGGTGAGAGGAACAGCAAGACAGGAGTTCCTTGGGTTTCTGTGCTGAATCACACTTGGACTAAACTAGGCTGATGTGGGAACAGGTGAATGTTTAACCAGGACTCTGTACTGATGAAGAGTCTGCACACACTGAGGGACCACAGGTGAACTTCTCCACCTACCCACACCCAAGGGTGGGTATCCCACCTGGAAGGGACTCACTGAACGTGCTGCTGTGATGGTGTGAGCGGGAGCAACGTTCTAGCTGGTGGGCAGCACAGCCCTGGAGGAGCACAATCCTCGCTGCCTCCCTCCCTGCTGCTCTCGGGCAGGGAGGCAGCAGCTTCTGCAAGGAAGGAGCTCCATGGACACTCCTGTCAGGGTGAAGGTGCAACTGAGCTGCCATATGCCAAACAAAAAAGCTTACATTAATTAATGTTAATCTGAAAACTCTGAATGGCCACAATAACAAGCAAGAACTTTCCCTAAAATGAGGAACGCTGACATCAAGCACCAGCTTTCACACTGATCCAAACAAAAACTGGTTTTAAACACAAGTGATTGCACTGAAGAGACAGGCAATACTTGCTTTTATTATAAATTAACTGGAGTGCACCACCTTGCAAAAACAACTTTGCCACCCAAAAAAGCAGAGCTGACTTCTGACATTGCAGTAACACTGGTTATTTACAGTACTAGCATGAGAGGAGCTCTAGGAAACCTCATTTGCCCTCTGGACAGAGCAGCCCCTTCATCCCATTCGCAGGGGTGATGGGTTCAAAGGACAACTCCCCCCCTCACCACCTCTTCCCATCACCCACAACTCTACCAAAACGAGCATCAGCACTAAAAAAGGAGAATGCTTGTAATAAATTAACACACACACACCCCCTCAGGCTGCATCCCACCAGACAAACACCCTGCCATGTTCACAACCAAATGTTTCCTCCTAGCTTGGTAACCAGGCAGATGTCACCCTGACCAGCTCCACCAGGCTCACCACCTGACACCACAGACTGGAAGGTTGGTGTTTACACCACACTGTCGTCCTCAAGTGCTCGGCCTGGGGAGGATCCCCCTGGCTGCCACACAACCCAGGTGAGGGGAGGCCACTGAGGTGGCACCCACTGCGATGAACTAGCCTGAGGTCAGCCAGGTGCCTGCTGCCTCCTACATTGTTGGTTTTGTCTGCTTTGCTTCAGCTGATTTATTCCTGAGAAACTCCTAATGATAGTTAAAAAAAACCCCAACAAAATCCAGAAACTATCCTGACTGCAAAAAAGTGGGGATTTTTGGTTGTGTTTTTTTGTTTTTTTTTTTTTTTTAAAAAAAAAAAGTCTTTCACCTTTAAAACTTAAGCTGTAAAAATCAGAACTAGAGGCCAAAACGAGAGCAACTACGCTGCTTAACAGCAACATTTTCTCTGAAATGAGTAAATGCCAGCAAAAGGATACATCTGCCCCTGCTAAATAAATGTGAAGGTGCTGGAAAAAAAAAATCACTAGTCACTAGGCTTTCTCCCCCTGCTGAAACAAGCTATTAAAAGGAAGCTCGTGCCTCTAAAACCAAATAAAATGCAACACTTCTTCCTAACTGTGTCCTGTTAATGCTGAACTGGGCTTTGAGAAGCTTTCCACCTGGTTTAGTTTCACAGTTTGAGCACTCTGCACACAGGAGGGAGAGCAGAGGCAGAGCTGCAAGAACCTTCTGACCATGAGAAGACCAAAGAGCAATTCGAGGGCCAAGCGCTACCCTGTGGACCCTCCTCCCTCCATTCCCAGTTCAAGCTGGCACAGAAAGGGTGTCAGTGGGCTTTTTCCCCCCAGAACAGCAGCTCACCTCCTGCTCCAGGTGTTCTCCTACCTGCAGAGCAGTCCCAAGCCTTGTGGGACAACTTGCCTGTGCCCTCAGAGACCTTTTCCAATGCACCAACCTTACGAAGAAAATGCAATCAAGTACCAGAGCTCGTAAAACCAAAGGAATCATATGTATAATCTCACTTCTAAATGAGTGTGACAGTAAATGGTTTAAAAAAATCCAAACACAAACCAATCCAACAGAGCTGCCTGCAGGTATGCAATACATTCCACAGCACCAACAGGTTTGTTTCCTGGGACTGCAGGCAAAGAGCAGGGTGCTCACAAACCCATCAACATCACAACACCAGCTCCAGCCATGTCCACAGTCATTGGGGTGACTGGCAGGAGCGTGCTCAGTGATAGGGGCTTCCAGTGAATATTACTAACACAACACACGCCAGGTCACAGAACCTACTGTTTAAACTGCCCTTGGAGAAAATAAAACAAAACAAAACAAAGAATAAAAGGAAAAAAAAGCCAAGTGATATGTAAATCTTCACCACTCACATCTCACAGGTGAATGGGCTTTTAGAGACGAGTCTCTTTTTGCACTTTTTTTTTTTTCTGTTAAATCAGTTTATGAGCAGCTGTAGTCTTGTGGCTTGATGCAACTCTTTAAGGCTCCATGCTGACAAAATGATTGAGGAACAGTAAGAACGTTGCCACAGGAGGTCTCTCCAGGATGTCAAGCTTTAAACACAAGGTTCAGGCCCAGGACTTGCACAGATGGTTCAACAATCCAAGCATCCCCTATTTCTACCTTTTGTCTCTTGTTTTGGCCCTGAGCTGTTTGTTGCTCCTGCATGTCTGGCACAAGTTCAGAATCTTCCTTGTTCCTCAGGAGGAACAAGGTGTCTTGCTCTTCACAGAGGCTGACGAACCGATCTGCTGACTTCCATGCTAAGTGGCTGTGCATTTTTTTCTGTCTCTAGTAACTCATCGAAGATATCCCTAGGACAGAGGGAAAGACCAATAGTGAATCTTAGGTACAACAACAAAATGCTACACAAGGCAGCCCAGAGGGAATGAGCTGCTGGATTTAATCCACCAACTCAAACATCACAGATCCTAGCAGAGAAAGGTGTCTTATCTGGCATCTTGAATCCCACAGCACTTTGCTGGTTTTGGTTTGGGTTTTTTTTTTGCCATTTATTACAATGAATGAGGTCAGTGGTAAGCCTCAGAGAACAGTAACAATAGTGAAAGTTAAGTCCAGGATGGTAAAAGGATTAGAGGCAACACAAAAGACAGTCTGTAGATAAAGTCCTATTATTTCTTAGGGCAACCAGTAAAGACAGAAGGAGGAGGCAAACTGAGGCACAAAACCCCTTCAATTCCTTTTCAATTCTGAAAAGATTTCAATACTACACACAAACCTCATGCTGCCTGCGTCCTGAGCCCACGTCTGCAACAACTGTAAGGAGCAGGGACAGGAGCATTTACAAATGTCACAGCACTTCAGGGAAAAAAACCAAACCAAGCTCCTTTTTGATTCCTGCTGCAGCAAACGTGTCATTGAGACACCAAATCTCCTTCTTAAAAGATGATTTAATGCATCTTGTTAAGCCCTGTGTATTAGTGACACACAACCCCATGCCTCTTGAGAATTCAGAGCGCTCCAATTTTATCATTCTTGCATAGAATTCTGACAAACCCATGGAGATACTTTTCAAGCCAGCAAAAAGGACTAGAGGAAGAAGAGAAGCCTCCTTCCTCCCAAACAGCACTCACATTCCATAAGACACCTACTTGTGCATGTAGAAGAAGATATAACCACTTCGGTCTCTGTCACACTGAACGGTGGCTTCTAGAGTTCTAGACACTTCCAGGTCATTGTAGGTAAACCACGACTGCTTCTTGATATCATAGACATCACTGATATAATGACCTTAAAAACAGAGAACACATCTTTCTTCTCATGCTGCAGTTCAACTAGTAAACTGGTTAGCTAGATATCCCAGGCCAGCAACCTATGTCAGATTGAAATGCTAAAAGATCCTTAAGATCCTGGTCCCTCCATTCTTCCTGGCCAATAAGCTGGTAACAAGCACAAGCAATTCCACAGACCTCCTGAGCAGTACATCACCCACGTGCTGCCCCCCAACCTGCTCCCCCACCTGCAAGTTGTGACAGATTTACTTTGCTGCCCGAGTTCTCTAGAAATAATCCTGCTGGAGTAATTGTGTATTCTTTTTAAGCTAGGCAAAGGTTAAGAATAAAATACAATATCTTTTACCTGAAGATGATGTGCTTCCAATATGGCTGACGATGCTGATGAGACGATAGGAGTGAGGAAGCTCTCCTGTCTAGAAAACAAGCAGTTCAACTAAAGCTTTTAGGCATTCACGTTTGTCCCATGTAGCTTATGGACAAGATGCTTTATGCCTGAGCTACCAGCTTTGGCTACTGTATTCAAAGCTCCAACCCAATCAAGGATTCCAGAAACAGCCTGGTGCAGACCAAAGGAGGAGTCCTTCCAGAAATAGGCAGAAGCCTCCAATCCCACTTTATCTTTCAGCAAGCCAATGAACATGCAAAAGAACCACTCTGACCTCAGAGCAGATGCTGACTCTCTGCAGTTTTCTAAACAACTGTTTCCTGAGCAACTTCCGCTGAGGTCAGAATGGATCCACCAAATAAACACAGAAAAGCAAAAGGGAGCACCCCGCTTGCTTCTGAAACACCGAGGAGAGACCCCTGAGATCCTGGTACACAGACTGAACAGAGCTCAGACGCTTGTCCTGCACCTGTATTTTCAGCAGAAAACACTCTCCTGGCATGCAGGAAACGTGCTCTGTCCAGTCACTGACAGTAAAACTAAGTTACAGTAATTAGCTCTTGACAATTATTTTTGAGTCCTCTCTGACCAGGAAACAATATTGATACACTTCACTGACAAGACTCTTAACATGAAACTCTTGGTTTAAGGATGACATTGCTAAACAATAGAAAGAAAATAAAAAACTCCAATAATTTGATAATGGTAGCAGGTGAAACATGGAAGTTACACCTCAACATGAGGAAAAACTTCTTTACTGTGAATGTGACAGAGCCTGGAACAGGCTGCTCAGAGAGGCTGTGGAGGCTCCTTCTCTAGAGACTTTCAAGACCCACCTGGATCTGTTCCTGTGCGGCCTGCCTTGGGTGTTCCTGCTTTGGCAGGGGGTTTGGAACTTGATCTCCAAGGTCCCTTCCAAACCCTACCAGTCTATGATTCTAGGATTTGACTGTTTCCACTCTCCACAGTACTCCTTCCACTGAGGCAAGCAGGCTACCTTCACAACACTGCTGTGTGGACTCTGGGTGGGTCATCAGCCACCAGCACAGCCTTGGTTACAGTTAGTTTCACCTAAAGGGAGGAAGACCTTGCTACAGCTTCTCAGTTCTGGTGGTGCAGGATCTAGAAGGCCATGGCATTGAAACCAAACTACCACAATGGCTGAAGTCCTCTTTTTAAAAAATTCAGGTCCATTGCTTTACATGCACTGGAACATTTCTAATAGAAAAATTCCTGTTTCCTTTTCAATATTATGCACATATTAGAAAAACTCAGAGGGTCTCTACAACTGTTTTGTTTTTTAAATTAAGACAATAGAGCAGACTCTTCAGGAGAGAACTTTCCTAGCTTTTCCCTTTTGAACATAAAAGACCTTTCAAGACTCGTCAGCTGCTCTGCAAAACTACCTCCAGCATTAGACTGATGGTAAAGAAGGGGTGTATTTCTCTGCTGGCTTTTGAAATCATAGATCACACCTCAGCATTTCTTTTCAGCTCTTCTGCTTCAGCTTCTGAATACTCCATGTCAAGAGCATCCTCATTTCCAGAGTCTTCGTCAGAACCAACGCTGTCCAGGAGAGAGCTGTTAAATTCTAGATAGCATGGAAACAATGATACTGTGTGAGAAGCTGTGGTGAACATGGGAATTCACAACACCAAGGGACACTGAAATGCTAACATTTGAAGCTTTCTTTCCAAGGAAAGCAGAAGACACTACAATTTCCAAATAAGAACTTCCTACCTCAACTTGTAAGAGTTCTAGGTAAGAAAAGTATCTCAGACTACAGAACTGAGCATCATCTCTCACACTTTTACAAAAGGGCACTATGGCAATGACAGCTGGGTGATAAAAGAGCATTTAAACACCCAGTTTGCTCCAGAGCACTGGTGGTCTGCAGCCAGAAATTACATGAAAAGAAGTGCAGCCAGTCTGGTCAGTGAGCTGTAAGTTTTTGCACTGAGAAGCTACGAATTATAGCTTAACTATAAGTCACCTCACCAAAGTGTATTAAAACTGGCATCAAAATGCCTCTGCTGGCAGCAGGCATCTTTTCATTGTTCTCAATGGTAAGAAGGCTGCTCACCACAGGAACTTCCAGCTTGCTTGGCTGAGCAGAAGGCAGGCAGCTTTCTGTAGAGCCGGAAGGCAGCACTGCAGCCTGGACACGCTGTTCCAAACCTCCTGGGATCCTGCAGCTACCCGACTCATTTCAGATTTGTGTACAGTGCTCATTACAAGGAGCAGCTTTGCTTTCACTAGCTAAACTAAAGCTATGGAGTCCTGGGTGGATGAGAAGTTGAGATTAACAGGGCACTGCTCAGCATGTTTATTTTTTTTTCCAGGAGACTATCGGGGCAGTTCCGATGGAGATGTTTTGCCAGAGAGATTCTCACACTGCTTGCCCTGTTAAATCATCAGATGCTGGATTAGTGTAGTCTCCTTGGGAAATTTATAGATTAATCCCTTTAATCAAGACTATTTTACTGCTGGTTTCCAAACTTCCTCAGGCTGTTGTGAGCAAGACTACAGCCAAGAAAATGCAGCCACTTAGGTCTCTGCATGAAGCACTTACCATGAGTATTGCTAAACGCCACTTAACCAAGGGGCCCTGGATGACTAGTGGTTCTTTGATTGCAGCACCACTGGGAACCTTCCTACCCACCTGAATATGCTATTAGCACCTCCCTCAACAATTGCTGCCTGATGCCTTAGAAATGAGACTGCATCAATTTGCAAAGCACAAGGCAATATCGGTATGGAGCAACTTCAGATCAGGAGGAAGAAGGATTTCTAGCCCTGAATTCCTCCCAGAAAGGAATTGAGGAAGGCCTGAGATGAAATGGGCACTTAGTCTGCCAGAGCTCATCAGGGGATAGGACTCAGGCTGAGGGACGCTTAAGCAGAGTTCAACGTACTTCACTTCGGAAATAGACACAGGTTCATCCAGGAAAAAGCAAGGGCCTTTACAGGTGCCTGAGCAATGAGGAGTATCATATCACAGTACTTGATTACCCCTCCCTCTCCCTCTTTGGAGCAGGACTTTTCTCTTGGTTATGCTTTGTTCTGCCAGATTGTATGAACTCACTTGTGCGCCAGCCTCAAATAAATGTTAAACAGTGCCTGAGGCTCACCACACTGTCTGGATTTGGAAAATACAGATAGTGTATTTCAGGTTACTTTTTTTATACCCCCAACTGCTATACCTTGCAGTGAGGTCTGTCTACCTCCCATCATGTATCAGACAGATGCAGCACTTACTCATTTTCCTGGGCAAGGCCAGGAAATTAATTGGCACTAAAATATCAATGCAAGTTAACAAATAACCATCAGAATATTGGCTTTAGCTGGGAATGTAAACATTTCAAGGTCTGCTTTTATCTCTCTAGACTAATATTATTTAATAAATACTTTATATATGCACAGTATCACATATTACATATTTTAAAATCCAGATTTTTTTTTAATATAAATTTTTCATGGCA